>JAOUZG010017314.1:7210317-7250951 GCA_026289955.1 Argiope argentata
TACACACACACACACACACACACACACACACACACACACACACACACACACACACACACACACTTGTTGTTGTTAAAATCTTTTTATCATGTGAGAAAACAATGTTGTATTGGTTTGAGGTTTTTGAGGCCACTAAATGAACGAGCAAAAATTTGAGGATCTACCGCTTTTGGAGCATTAATTTTCCGCTTTTAGGGTTATTAGAAAATGATAAAGGTGGTTGTCACATTTGGCCACTTATCACCAAAAGGAAGTTACAACTTGGTATGGATATCCGTCATCACCTGATTTTCGATATATCTACGCATGGGTTTTCTGATATTCACAAATTTGTTTCAAATCTGTTTAAATTGGGTAATGACTTAAATTAACAAAAAACAAAAAATGCCTGAAAAATAATAATATTCTCATATAATCACAGAAAATTTGAGATAGCAGATTCCCCCCCCCTTTTTTTAGTTTTCTGTTCTGTCTAATATAGTCTTGTGTTTCGTTAGAATTTATTATTTTTTATTCTTCCAAATTCATAACTCCCCTCTGCCGTAAGGCTTGAAAATATTCAAAAAGAAAAAGTGCAAAATTTCATTAAATAAAAACGCAAATTGTAAAATGATTTCAGTTTGGGAATGAGGTTTGTGGCGTCAACAAAAATCTGTAGGCAAAAAATAAAATTTTTATCCTTTGCATGAACATTTCAAAAAGCAGCTTTTAATAACGTGTTGCCATTGCATTTATAAAAGCTCTGATTTAAAAGAATTACCGCAGAAAATAAAACCTAGAAAAATGTCATTTTGAGCACGTGATTCTATGAAATGAAATAAATAGGAAATATGATATTTTTTAAAACAATAAATGCGAGACAACGTTTTTTTAATCGTTTGCAATACTAAAGTGACTCATTCAATGAAACAATTAAAATAAATGAAAATATAATTCAACTTGCACGAGTACGTGGTGTTTGGCCGTTCCAAAAATTATGTTCTGAAATGATACATTGAAATATGCATAGCAGGTTTCATTTTAATCTTTTTTTTTATTTTGAACTAATTTACATTAATTCAAATAGCTTAATATTTCAAAAGCCACTGTTTCCAACTGTTTAATTTGGAGGCTTGCTTTTTTTACAGGAATATCAACAATTATACACGTAAAATTGTTGATAAAAATGTTACAATTACGCATATAAAATTTTGACTATAATTCTACACAAGTACAATTACTGTTTCGTACTACGAACGGGACCTCATTATAAATATCTCATATAAATATAAGAGGTGAAAATTGCATTTCTATTTATGCAAAAATAAGCTCAAATCTTAGCTATAATAAAACCACAACCCACTTTCGTTTTTCGAATTCTTTATTTACTTAGAATTTTCACTTACAGTTTTTTATTTGTAAAAAGAAACATAACGATTATAATTAAAGTAATCGATTCTCAACAATTACATTCCAGGATTATACATAATATAATTGTATATTATACATATAATATACAATTGTATATTATCATGCATATTATCATATATCGTATCAGATAATTGTATATTATCATGTGCATAATTGAACATGATATGCATGTTGTACATGTACAATTATAAATATTGCAGATGTACATATTGTACAAGTACAATTATAAATATTGCAGATGTACATATTATACATGTACAATTATAAATATTGCAGATGTGCATATTGTACATGCACAATTGTATTACATGATTATACATCATTTACATAATGGTACATGTTTATACATATCTCAATTAAACATGTTCAAAATGAAGGGGGAAAAAATCTTTTTTTTTAACACATGAGCACAACTTGCGATTTTTTCAGAATTTTATTGATGAAAATATATTGATGAATAAATAAGGTACCCTGGTTTAAAAAAAACGCCTTCTTTCATGCGATATCCAATTAACCTATCAGCCAGGGCGCACGCGCTCGAATTTTGAAGCTCGCGTCAAAGATTACCGAGCGCAATTTATCGCAGCTCACGTGCTCGCAGTCTTCGGCCCGAGCTAATTTCCCATCACTGAAATATGATTTCTCAGCGCCGCCATGGAAATTTCTGCTTTTTTTTGTCGGATGGCAACAGCAGCAAGCCGTAAATTCCTTTAGAGATAAAAGATGTTATTACGTGTTGCATTTATTCTTGGGTTTTATAGTCGATACAAATGATGGTCCTCTTTTGAAATTCTTTATGGAGTCGTAAACACTTAAGATAGTATTCTGGGATACTTTGCGTCATGCACACTGATCAGTTCACTTCTGGAAGAAAGTGGGAGGGGAAAAAGTAGAAGGAAATTCCATTCGAAACTAATTTGAAAGGGTGTTCCAAATGTTTTTCATTCCCACTAGGAAAAGTGTGCATTTTTTTTCTTCCATAAGAAGGGTTAGATAGGAAGAATTGGGAAGCTCTGGTGAAGAATTGTTGAGATGAAAAGTCTTTGGAACATGTGCTAATATTGGAACTCATCTTATTTAGTATCTAAGTTCTTGGAAATAAACGATAACACTGGAATAAACCTTATCATTATACATCATTAAGAGCTCAGTTGAAATGAATATCAATAACAAAAAAATGGGATGCATTGTTGAAATGAAAAGTCGTGTTAGCATATCTTAACTTTGGAATTCATCTTAATTAGTAGCTAAGTTCTTGGAAAGAAATAAACTCTATATCAGCATTATAATAAACTCTATAATCAGCAAAAAAATTCAGAAGCATTATAAACCTCATGACTATCTATTTTATTTAACAATGGATTAAATTTAAAAATATGTTTATATTTAGAGATTTTAATTACTATTGAGTTAAAATTTTAATTACTATTGAGTTATTAGTAGTTAAGTTTCAATAAAAAAATGGATTCATTTTTGAGAGGAAAAGTCGTGTTGGCATTATGTTGACCTTGGAATTCATCTTAATTAATAGCTAAGCTCTTGGAAAGAAATAAAATCTATATCAGGTCTATAATAAACTCCATAATCAGCAAAAAAATTCGAAGGCATTATATGCCTCATGAATATCAACTTGTTTAGTTTTATTTAACAATGGATTAAATTTAAAAATATGTTTATATATAGCGATTTTAATAAACATACTTCAAACTTTCATATAAGAAAAAAATATTAATTTAAAAAAATAAAATGAAAATGAAAATTCTAATAATCGATTTGCTTTTAATGGAATTTATTAACTGACGAATTAATAAACTGCACAGACATTCTGTTATTGGGGTAGTGCATCTTCCTCGTGGTTTGGGAGTTCCTTGCGAGTCCTGGTTGTTCTATCTGTAAAGTGTTTGAATGTGCCCCCCTGTAAGAAGGGGCTGTGCAAGCTACTGCGATGAGTGAGTAGCAAAAATCGTACTCTTGGCCCTAGTTGGCGCTACTACAAAACAAGAGACGCTGATTTGGCCTAAATCGATGACTGCCTAAGCGAATTTGTTCATGACAAAGGCCATATGAAACAACAATAACTTTAATAAAGAGCATCTTGTTGACTGAAGAATAAATAAACATTTCTTTATAAGAAGAGGTAGGCAGGAAGAATTGAAAAACGCGAAGAGTTATATAAAAGAAATGAGTTTTTGCTAACCTTGAAACTCATCTTATTTAGTCGCCATGCTCTTGAAAATAAAGCATTATACTGGAATAAGTCCTATAATTGTAAGACAATAAGATATCTTTTGATGCGAATTCTACCATCAGCAAAATATTGCAATAATTAGAAACCAGAAGACTATCTGTTTTGTTTAGTTTTATTTAACCGTATATTAAATTTAAAAATATGTTTATCTATAGGGATTTTAATTACTATTGTGTTTAAATTTGGGATATCACTACTAGAGAAATTTTAAATGTTTGTGTGAATGAGGAAAATTTTTAAAAATATGTTTATCTATGGAGATTTTAATTACTATTGAGTTAACATTTGGACATTACTACTAGGAAAATTTCAAATATTCATACAAAACAGGAACAAATTTTAAAAATAAGTTTATCTATAAAGATTTTAATAACTATTGAGTTTAAATTTAGGGCATTACTGCTAGAGGAATTTTTAATATTTCTATAAAAAAAGGAAAAATTTAAAAATATTTTTATCTATAGGAATTTTAATTACTTTTGTGTTTAAATTCGTGATATTACTGCTGGAAAAATGTTGCATATTTATATAAAAGAGGAAAAATTTAAAATTATGTTTATCTATAGAGATTTAAATTTCTATTGAGTTTAAATTTGGGACATTACTGCTAGAGGAATTTCAAATATTCATATAAAAGAGGAACACAATTTAGAAAGAGTTTTAAAAGAGAATAGGCAGATTAAAAGAGAAAGATATTTTTAAAATAATAAAAGAGGAAAGACAATGCTTGAATTTCGTTTATTGCGAATAAGGGATGAATACATCTGATAACTGTGAATAAGATGCAGATTTTATTTTTGTTAACATTATTAATTTACTTTCAACTCATTATTATTTGTTAAAGATTCATGGTCCTTTGGCATTTATATACCATGATTTCTTTTACTCCTATAGAGATTATATTTATACTTCTGCAATTATACACACAAATACAAAGAATTTACTTAAATTATTGGTTATATTAGGCTTGGATAAAAAAAAGAGAGATGGATTTATTATAAGTTTTCTTCTTAAGAGGAGTAAAAAAAATAAAATATATAATTTTATTTGTAACATTTGATCTAAGAAATTGAATTTTTAACTGATGCTAGCAAAAACATATTGGTGGAAAATTAAGAAAAATACCAATTTATAAATATATGGTAATTTTTTTCTGTTAAAAACATATTGTGTGATTTTATATGGATTGTAAGCAAAATAAAGGATAAAAAACAACGATAGAAAAAAAATTAAATGTATGTGCATTAGTTCTTTTAACTCTGAAAGCAGGGCCTGACTAAGGCAGGGGCATAGGGGCACATAATTGGGGGGGGGGCAAATCGAATATAAATATTATTTTACATTTCCTTTTTTAATGAAGCTTCTTCATTACTAAAATAATGAAGCAGAGGGGGCCCCAAAGAAGTGTTTACCCCGGGCCCCAACTAGGCTATGTCGGGCCCTGTCAAAGTCATTTTATTTATAAATTTAGTACTTTTTTTATTCATTTAAATCTTATTATTCACCACTTTTTCATTGATTTCACCTTTTGTAAATATACAACAGAAAACAGGACTGCCTTTTGGCGATCACACTTTTTTAAACAGTCCCCGCTCGAAACAGGAAACTAGATTGCATTGCATCAGGACACCGAAATAGCAAGCAGCGACAGATAGCGGTGGTGAAAAAAAAAACAAAAAAAAAAAAAGTGAATAAAAATTCTCCAAAAAGAGTGGGTAACTCCTAAGAGAGAGCGAGACATATACAGGAGAAAAAAAAGTGCCTTAAAAACATAGGAGAAAATGAGGGAAAAAGTAAAAAAGAGGGGGGGTGAGGGAAATAGAGGGACAAGGCAAATGCGAAAAGACAGATCCCAACAAATGAGCGTGTAAACGGATGAGGGTGGTTCCTTCCAACCAATCGATTGCTGGCTTGCTACCAAAAGATTCAGCTCCACACTACCCCCCCTAACCTTTCTCCTACCCATCTCCCTTCCACACTCTTCGCTAGGTATTCAGTTCGTAGGAGAAAATTGTGTTTGCTCCCAACGTTGCAGATAATAGTTCGCCGGATAGTTTAGCATGGACAGCGGTTCTCCGCCAACTTCGGCAGAAAGGGGGGGGGAGACAGAAAACGAAAAAGGCTTTAAGGGGGTGAACCCCCCCCCCCTCAGCAGTGATGAGGGAATTTCGAGAAAACATGGAGAACTCCTGTGATCGATCCACGCGGCATCGCAAGCCGAGGGAGGTTGGTGCGGTTGGTGCATGCCACATTCAAAATGGCGGACACAGAAGGAAAAAGTGCCTTTAGCCGGTGGTGCCGACTGCAGGCTAAACGAGCAACCTCCGTTGACCATTTTTTTTTCTTCTCGTTGTACCATTATTCAGATACGAGAAAATATCTGCTATTTATTTACTATTAAATGCTTTTTCAATTTATATTATTCATTGTTCGTTTGAGTTGCCACTTTTCCAATAAGGTTACTAGAAAAAAAATAATTGTGGAAAATTCGAATCATTGCAGTGTCCGAATTTGATTTTTGATTTAAAATTGTATCAAAATGATTTTTGATGTATATTAATAGAGGAACCTTTTTTTTTTTGTTAAATAAATGATTGAGAAAGTAAAAGATCGTTAAGTGAAAATCCGAATTTAAAAAATATTTTGCATCAATATGAGCATTTCCAGGCTCAAATTTAAAATAGAATATGGATGATATTTTAGCCCTAAAGTTGTTCCATTTTAAAGATATTCTTTTTTGAAGAAAATTAAATAACATTTATAGAGTTTCTTTGTTTCAAATTCTAATAAATCTTCACACATTTATAATTAAAAAAGTTCGTTGTTAACATTTTTCGCTGTAATTGCTTTATTATTTTTTTCTCGATTAATTGTCTTTCTGTAGCTGGCAGAAATGTTTCTGATCTCCTATTCGAAATGAATAATATTTATTAGAATTGTTTTGCTTTATCTGGAGGATATTTGTAGATATTGATGCCACTAGGTTTGATAATATGCCAATAATTTTAACTTATTACTACATAAATTCTAACTAAATATTCTATAAATTCTAAGCATCTATAATCCTGAATTATGCTTCATTGATTGTATAATACTTTATGTAATGCGAGAGAGAACTTTCTATCTCAATTTTGATGTTTATATTTCTAATGATTTCAATCACTATTACGGTTGTTTTCTTCAAAAGAAAAATATTTGAGAAAAACCAAAAGAAATCCTTATACCGACAAATATATATTTCAGCAACAATAAATCCATAAACGTTATCATAAGGTGGTTGCACTATAATTGTTGTAAAAATGTTTATGGAAAACTTATTTACAGAAATGTTTTCTGAGATGCTAGAGAGAAAACTAAGCATATTAGACAACAAAACTTAACTACAGATAAATCATCAAATGTTATATAAACTTTTTATGGTTATTACTGTGATAAATTGCATGTTGGAATTCATTACCATCTATATATAATTTTAACAATAAATAAATACAAATTATCATAGGGTTTTTGCATATAATTGTAGTAAAAGTGGTTATGAAAAACTCATTTACAGAAATGTTTTCTATAATGTTAAGAGAGAAAACTAAACATGTTAGGCAACATAACTGAATTATAGATAAATAATCAAATATTATACAAACTTTTACGGTTTTTACTGTGATAAATTGCTTGTTGGTATACATTAGTATATATATAATTGTAACAATAAATAAATACAAATCATCAGAGGGTGGGTGTACACGTAATTGTAGTAAAAATTGCTATGAAAAATTCATTTCAAAAATGTTTGCTTTAATGTTAGAGAGAAAGTTATAATGCAACTCGTTATTAAATTACCGATAAATTAACAAACATTTCATTACCTTGTACTGCTATTACTGTGACAAATTGTTTGTCAGTAATCATTAGTATATATATTATTGTAACAATAAATGCTTTAAAAAATATCTGTACCATAATTGTGGTAAAAATTGCTATGTGGAACTCATTCACAAAAAATGTTTACTTTAATATTAGAGAGATAACTAAATATAATTGCAACTCTTTATTAAATTGCAGATAAATCATCAATTATTATATAATTATTAGTATTTAATACAGTGAGAAATTACTTGCCGGTTTTCATTAGTATGTATAAAATTATGATATTAAATACATAAAAACTATCATAGGGTGGCTGTACTATAATTATAGTAAAAATTGCTGTGGGAAATTCCTTTGCAAAAATGTTTGCTTTAATATTAAAAAGAAAACTAAATATATATAATGCAACTCACTATCAAATTACACATAGAATACTAAACATTGTATAAACTTTTACTGCTATTACTGTGAGAAATTGCTTGTTAGTAATCATTAGTATATATATAATTGTAACAATAAACACATAAAAATCCTCAGAGGGTGGCTGTACCGTAATTGTAGTAAAAATTGCTATGGAAAATTCATTTCAAAACTGTTTGTTTCAATGTTAGAGAGAAAACATATATAATGCAACTCATTATTAAATTACGCTTAAATTACCAAACTTTACATGACCTTTTACTGCTATTACTGTGACAAATTATTTGTTAGTAATCATTAGTATATATATTATTGTAATACTAAATACCTTAAAAAATTATTGGGTATCTGTACAATAGTTGTGGTAAAAATTGCTATGTGAAACTCTTTTATATATATATTTTTTTTTACTTTAATATTAGAGGGAAATCTAAATGTATAATGCAACTCGTTATTAAATTACAGATAAATCATCAAACATTATATAAACTATTAGTGTTTAATACAGTGGTAAATTACATGCTGATATTCATTAGTATATATATAATTGTAACAATAAACACATGAAAACTATCACAGGGGGGCTGTACTATAATTATAATAAAAATTGCTGTGAGAAATTCCTTTACAAAAATGTTTGCTTTAATGTTATAGAGAAAATTAAATATATATAATTATATTAAATATGAAGCAATTAATTAAATTTAGTGATATTAATTATATTAAATATAAAACAAATAATATAATATATTTAATATATTATATTATATTAAATATGTTAAATATAAAGCAACTCATTATCAAATAACACATAGATTACTAAACATTGTATAAACTTTTACTGCTATTACTGTGAGAAATTGCTTGTTAGTATTCATTAGTGTATATATAATTGTAACAATAAACACATAAAAATAATTATTGAGTAGCTGTACAATAATTGTGGTAAAAATTTATTTTTGAAACTCATTTATAAAAACTGTTTGCTTCAATATAAGAGAGATAGCTAAATATATAATGCAACTCCTTATAAAATTACAGATAAATCATCAAACATTCTATAAACTTTTATTGTTATTACTGTGAGAAATTATTCGTTGGTATTCCTTAGTATATGACGCTGAAATTATACATATATATTGGGAATTTATCACTATAATATACCTTTTAAAACGGAAGTTAGTGCGTTTCTGAGAGTTGATGATAAAAATAGCTTTAAAGTCGCATCAGCTGTTTGATCAACCAAACTACTCTACGGTGGTTTTCCAGGCAGGTGAATAGTCACATCGGGAAACTCAAGTATATCCTTGAGAATGAGGTGAATTATAACTCTTCAAACATGGAAGGTTTAATCAACTGACGCATGAAACGATTTAAAAACTTTTCATGCAATAAGTGCTCACCTTTGGTCGAAACATGCTTATTGACAGAGTTATCTTTTGATCAAATGACTAATTATTCAAATAATTCGTCAGGATCAAAATAAAAATGCGAACTTCCAAAATTTAAAACGTAATCCAGTGAATACTCATTTTTTTTATAAAGAAAATTATTATTTTTTTAACTTTGTGTTATGCCAAACTTTGAAGATTTTCAATTTAATAGATATCTTGGAAATTAAAATAAGCATTGGACCCTAAATATATTTTTTGTGAAGTAAATAGGCTTCCTTTATAGATACTTGAATTTCGTTTATCATGTATTGCAGTTCAAAGATAGTTATTTATGAAACAGATCTAGAATAGCTTAGTGATCGGGGTCAAAGGAATACAGGACAAGTCCCCCCCAATGGTATTTTATTAGCGGAATATCGTTTTTTAAATTGAAATAATGAAGCAGGAAAAAAAGCAATACCATGCTTTGGGACCATTTGCACTTATTATGTTTACTGATAATGGCGTGAGTTGAGCAATTCATATTATGGCGCGGTTAACCAAGCTACGCCACTGCGTATTTCCATATTTGGATAGCATATGCTGGATTTAAAACAATGCCGATATTTTATCATTATATATTAAACTTCTTTTATTCTTAGTTAGGGGATAATAAGGGGACAAAAGCGTGATAATACTACTTTTAAGGGGAAATAATTTTAGAAAATTTAAATAAAAATTTGAATAATATTGATAAAAAATAATGCCATGCGTTATTTTTTTCTTGTTTAAGGGTCACTTTTTTATTACATGAATTCCTAAAACAAATTCTGTGGGGTAAAAGTCATTGAGAAAAATATCCTAAAATCTCAGATTAAAATTTTTCGTTTTTTCTTCCGTGTTCAATCCTGCTTGATTAATATTGTTATTTATATGAAATGAAACGCATAAATTAATAATTAAATTTATCATATTATTTGAATGCAAATAAAGGAGGAGAATTAATGAATGACCGGATTTTAAAAAATGTATATTTTCATAACTCTTACACTTAATATAGATAGCGATATATAAAAATGTAGTAAAACGTCTCTAACTATATGTATAACATCTATTTGCAGGAGGTGTTATCTGAAAATATTAGAAATATGATTAATTCCAGAACTACATGAAGAAAGGGCGAATTCAATATGGAGTACCATCTTTTTGCGGCTTTCAAAATGAGGAACTTCCACAAGACTGGATTGGACTTGCAGGTGACATTTTTTTTACTTTTCATCACATGGTTACTAAGATCCCGATGTCATATTAAATTTGATTTTTTTAATGAGGATTTATAAGATAATTACATCATCTTATAAATCCTCATTATCAAAAACAATAAATGAATTAGAAGGATGCTTTTGTATTAACTAACTGCTTTACCCAACAAAACAGAATAAAATTTCAAAATAGGTAGATTGGGTTTGATAACAGATTCGATATTAGTCGTAATATGTTATCTATAAATATTTGCAACTGAAAAAAATTTGAATGCTCTTTCCGTTATTTTCAATGAGTCTCTGATTATGTCATGTGTAACATATCAATGTTTAATAGCTGGTTATTCGTTTATGTTAATCCTCTATTTTTCACACTAAAGTGAATTGATTTACACATATTCTATGGGATAGTCGTATTGTAATTTTGCATTGCAAGACAGGAATAATGTAAAATATATCGGTCAAAATTATGTCCGAATAATCGCGATTTATATGAATTAGAATCAAGTTTATTTTCTGCTGCATTTCGTTATTTTAGCGAGCTTGTTGTTTTCTTTTCAAACTCTCCTTTTACTGAATTATACTGTTACAATATTGTATAAAAGTTAGTGTCATTTAAAAAAAATGCTGAAATCTATTTACAAAAATATATAACGAATATTTTTTAAAGTTATTTTAGAGTATTGAAAACGTACCATGTAATGATATTTTATCATTTGATACTCTAATAGATTTTTTTAATGTGATTATTTGATTTAGATTACTTCCTGAATTTTCAATCCACAATCAATTTGAGACATCAATTTACAAATCATACCATCTTCTCACTGGTTGCATTAAGTTAGTGTCATTCCAGAAACGATTCAAATCATTTACAAACGTGCCTAGGGAATTTGCTACTGTAGTAATAAAAAAGCAGTAACATATGCCTATATATTGTCGTTAATATTTTTATCGCTTTGAATATGATTATTTGATGTAGAAAATAAAGTAAAATTTAAAACCACAATCAATTTGAAGTATCAATTTATAAATCACTCCAACTTCTCATTGATTGCATTAAATTAGTGTCATTTCAAAAACGATTCAAACCATTTCCAAACATACCTAGTGAATTTGCTCCTGTAGTGTTAAAAAAGCAGTACCATGTGTCTATATTATTGTCATTAATATTTTTATTGCTTTGAATATGATTACTTGACCTAGAAAATAAATTGAAATTTTGAAACCACAATCAATTTGAAATATCAATTTATAAATCACGCCAATTGCTCGTAGGCTGCATATAAGTTAGTGTCATTTCAAAAACGTTGGAACTATACCTAATGAATTTGCTCCTGGATTGTTAAAATTGCAGAACCACGTGTTCATATACTGTCGTCAATATTTTAATTGTTTTGAATATGATTGCTTGATCTAGAAAATCCCCAAAATTTTCAAGCTACAATAAATTTGAAACATCAGTTTATAAATCACACCAACTTCTTGCTGTTTGCATATAAGTTAGTGTCATTTCAAAAACGTTTGGAACTATACCTAGCGAATTTACTCCCGGGGTGTTAAAAAAGAAGTACCACTTGTTCATATAGTATCGCTAATATTTTAATTACTTTGAATATGATTGCTTGATCTAGAAAATTCCCCAAAATTTTCAAGCTACAATCAATTTGAGACATCAATTAATAAATTGCTCCGTCTTCTCGCAACGAAGTGACTTTTCGGCCACACCGAATGAGCGAGTTATCACACAAAGCAAAACAAGCAATTTTCCGAGGAACCGAATGAGCTGTCACTCTTGAAATACGACGCAACTTGATCAGCAAATCCGAATGAGTCAAGTGCTGATCTTTCTGAGAAGAAAGCCTCTTCGTCTGGACCATAATTCGAATCTCTGAGAAAGGGAGGGGAGGGGAAGGACGAATGACCAAGCGATGGTCTTTAGATTGTCGTCGAAGATAAGGAATACATCTCGGGATTAAGTGCATGGGGAAAGGGGAGAATCCACTCTTTCTTTCTTGATGTCTGCAGGGATTCTTTATGGCCGTGGAAGCCTTTTGTTCATCGCTGCCGCGACCATCAAGACTGTTCTGACAGTGTTACGCGGCTTTCGACGTCATCGGATGACTCGTAAATAAAACGTCGAGATGATTTCGGATCATAACTGGAGACACTAGATCATCGCTAAAAGAAATCGTGGCTCTAGTTGTGAAAGTCTGGATGAAGTTCTGCCCCCACAATGGTTGGCGTCAGAGCTGTCTATTTCTAGTGATGGCCATGGTTTTTAATTAACACCATGATGAATTTAAGTAAAATTTAACCAAATTTCTACTGCTTTTTAACCCTTAATAACCTAGAGTTTCAATTTTGATACCAATCTTTTAAACCGAATGTTCACATTACTATTAGTTTTTTTTATAGGTTGGCTGTACGTATTTTACTGTTGCATAATATTCTTTCCAACGAAATTTTAAAAAAAATCAAATGTCATTATTGTTTTATTTTATCTATGACATATTACTCGCGCGGCAAAGTGAACAAGTAAACACATTTTCCTAAAAGTTTTGTTGAATACAAATTTGATATATTTTCTTTTTCTGAAGAATATAAATACTTACGATAATAAAAACAATCAATGTTTCGCATTATTTCATGCATAGGTATATCTGATTTCTTTATGGCGTTAATGCATGAAGTATCAAAATTGATACCTGTTTTTTTTTTCTAAATAAATATGTAAAATAAATATTGTGATTTTTTAAACTATTTTTCCCTTCATCTAGACCCTCAAGCAAACACAGTAATATTAAAAATAAATCACTTTCGTAAATCAGGCTACTAAGGTTAAATATTTTTAAAATTTCATTGCTGGACTTATCAAACATTAAAAATATTATTCAATGTTTTAGTTTGGATTTTCCCCTTTGCTGGAAATATCAGAATTGTAAAATTTTCGGGAAATATTAATAGTCAAGATAGCTTTCTAAATTATTCATTGTTATTAATTACTTATAAGTTTTTCCCGTAAGTGCATCGATTTATTAAATTTGGATTGATGTAAGCTAAAAATAAACCATTCATAATTATTATAATTCAATATGAAAATTACTTCGAATACATAGATAAGTCATATATATAATGGATTTCCATTTGAAATAAAACAAGAAAATATTCCTAAAATAGAAGGTGTCATCTTATTAGATAGTAAAGAAAATAAAACAGTTAAGGGGTTAAAACAGAAATGTGTTTTAGACATGAATCTATACTTTTAAAAGAACTGATTTAAAAGAAGTCGCTAAAATTAATGTTTAAAAGTGTTAAATTTTATTTTCGATTTAATCAAAACATGTTTTTTATAAGAGCTGAAAAATAAAAAAAATTATGTTTTCATATTATCAAGATCCTTTAAAAGTTTTTTTTCTGTTTGTGTCCCAAAGCTTTCATTTAACCATATACCACAATATTTGTTGAAATTAATATTTAATGTTGTTGAACATACATTATTTGTTGAATTTAAAGTAGTTTAATTAACAACTTTTGAATTAAAGGTTGTTATATTATTTACTTCAAAGATTTACATAAAAAATGAACCATAAGAATTTTTATAAAATTCTAGTACTTCCTCTAGACAAACGTATTTGAAATATCTCAACATTTTTTACTTGTAGTTTTATTCCTTTAATTTTGTTTTAATGTGTCACGAGTTTTTTGCGATTTTTCCTCAAACTTTAAAACACAATTTATTTTTCTAAAAATCTGCGATAGTTAAAAAACAATTTTATTACTTAGATTGAAGTTTTTAGGCAATAATGATAATAAAATGAAATTTCAATTTTATTTTGATGACAATTCTTTGAAATGGCTTCCGAAAGTATGCGGATATTTAAAAATATGTTATTAAAGATGATGTATTCTTCTATAATCTGTATTTCCTCATAAAAAAAAACTTTATTTCACTTCAATTTCTGTTGGTAAATGACAGTAAAAGATAATTTGTGTATATTGAGCTATTATTTTAAGTCAGATCTTAAGATCGCTGAAGTTGCTCACAGCATTCGTACAATGGAAGGATTTAACAAGATTAGTGACCAGCTGTTTAAAATTTACCAAGCAAGAAGGCTTAAGACATGAAATTAAACCCTCAACTTGTACTTCAAGAGTCTTGAAACTTAAAGAGTTGAAAGAGAATACAGAAGAGAGTGCAACTACCAGAATTTAAAAGCTTTTGAAAAGCTATACTTCTTATGAACACCCGACAACCCCGAGACTCCTGAACGAGGCTATATCGATAGGATTTGTTATGATACACTGCTGTCTTTATCATAACCCATCTATTGCATCGTTCGATCGACCGAACTAACTTCTTCGAATTGGTTTGCCTCCAGCCACAAACTGGTTAAACTTTGATCTTCCTTTTCATCTTCCCTTATACCTATAATCCTTTAAGACGAGGAGTAGACCACCACTTTTAACCCTTTAACTGGTTTATTTTCCTTACTATCTAATAAGATGACACCTTCTATTTTGGGAATATTTTCTTATTTTGATTCAAATGAAAATCCATGGAATACTTGGCTTATCTACTTATTCGAAGTCATTTTACTATTGAATTATAATTGCTATGAATGATTTATTTTTTTGTTTACAACTATCAAAATTCGATAAATCGATGCACGTACGGCGTACGGGCAAACCGGTTAAGGGGTTAAAGGAAAACCTCCTTAAAATTCTCAATATTCCTCCAGATTCTCGTTGTGCACACAAAGGAAATTCGAACACTTTAAAACTTTCAAATAGTCGGTAAAGTACTGTCAATTTGCAGCGTAATATCTTTCAATGTTTTAAGATTTTCTAGCATCATTATTACAATGCCGAAGTCATTATTTTCTACCTTTAAAACCTTTCTTAATTCCGAGACTACTATGCATTCCTTTAAATAATGATAAACAGTTCCAATTCCTCTGCAGATGCATCTATTTTTCCGTATTCTTCTACATCGCAGCAATTATGCAGAAAATCTCCCATGTCCTAACATAATTTAGATACTTTTTAATAACATTTCTATAAGTTGAATTAAGGAATTCAGTTGGAGATAATTATGATGTAGATAGTTTTATGATGTAGATATGAGTAAGAGATAGTTACGATAAGTATGCATAAGCCACTTCCTTATTACCTTACAAATTGTATAATGTAAAATTTTGCATTGAAACATTGGAGTACACTTATGAAAACTAATAAAGGGAGAAAAGCATATTAACATGTATTTTTCATGAATCTGTTTTGCTTACATTACTGAGATATAAATTGAATCTTTTTTTTTTCATTTTAGTTTATCGATATTCTCAAGATTACGGGTTTTAATTTCTTATTTGTGAAACTATTAGGTTTTAAACGCATTATTATTATTATTATAAATATTATGAATAGTTCTGACAATTGTTTATCGTATTCACAAGGTTCAAATGTTAATTTCTTAATCTATTTATTTGTGAAACTATTATATTTTAATTAAAAAAATATGAATAATTATGATATGAAAACTACGCAAAAGTGACAAATAAATTTTTTTTCTCTTTATTTTAAATTCTTTTTTTTTTGAAGGGATTAATTCTAAAATCGTAGTTAGTTATGTCCTTTTTGTCCTTTTTTTATAACCATTTCCTATTTTTCATAATTTTTTATATAAAACTTTTTAGATATTGTTAGATTTTGTGTAATAGTATACCAAAAAAACATGCTTTCAAATCATTTTACATTCTTTTTCTAGACAAAAATTCAGTGGACGAGGCCTAGCTTTGTCTGGTATTTTCATCCGTTCGTATCCTTCACTAACAATGAATAATTCAAACTTTTGCTTTATGTGGAAAACACGCATTTTTATGCCTACACAGTTCAGTACGTTTTTATATGCGTTTAACTCCCAGAATTTTTCAGTGCATTGTTTTCTAAAATGATAAAAGACAGTTATAGCTTTTATCTATTACATAATTCTAATATGATGTAGTTAAAATAAAATTGAAGCATCATCCGTAGACACTTTTAAAATAAAATTTTATTGAGCAATAAAACATTTCTACACAAAAATTAAGAGAGAATATATCATTCTGTTTTAATCTTCAAAATGTACTTTCATTTTCCGATTGAATTGTTATCTAAAAATTGTATCTTAAAGATTCTTTTATAAGCAGTTTTGTAAAGCGATAAGTTATAAGTTTTGTAAAGAAGTAAATTATATTTTGTTCTTAATTTTTTTGCCTTTAAATGGAGCAATCACCAACTATTTAATTTAGATATTTAATTATATTATGCTTTGATAAGCTTTAATATTCACATATGTTTCTTCACATACGTAACACATACGTTTTATTCAAATGCGTAATATTCACATACCCAACTAGAGCAGAAATTTTAGACATAAAATGGCGATATTCATTCTTAAAAATCATACACTTAATGCTTTACATGGGGGACTCGACAAATACATCAATGAGAAGTCGTTAATGAGTAATCGAGTTCTTGCTTCCATGGATTGTGGAATATTTGTGATTTGATCATTTTTGTCTCATTCCGATGAAAGATCATACCTTTTGAGGAAGGAGTTTGTTTGTGGACCAGTTGCTGGCTATTTTATAAATAGCTTTAGATGGTATATATTATTCGCAGCGGTAGGCTGTTTGTATTGTTACGAGCGAGCAAAACGCACGCCAAAGGTGAAAACGCTAGCCGCGCGTCACGGGATACTCCGCGCCAGCCGGGTTGACTTGGCGAGAAGAATGTTCTGGTAACCCCGAGAGAAGTCTGGCTGCGCCGAGGTTTTTCTCCCTTACCGCGGAAGCCTCTCGGAACTTCCGCCGTAGCACGGCCACGCTTTCGCCCGACTATATAAGAGGTGGGTTGCCTCTTCCTGGCAGTCGATCGCTCAAAGTGGATCTCGCTCTTTGAGAAGAGAAGCGTTTCGCTTACTTGTAGCTTTTCGCTTGAGCTGTGTTTGCGTTTGCTGTTAACGCTGTGTTATTGAGCTTGCTGTGATTGACTGTTGCTGTGCTATACTATAGCTGTTTTGCAAACCGTGTTTATTGTGCGTAAGACTTGTATTTACGCTGTGAGTGACTGATTATTGCTGAATTGTGTTTCCTGAAGATTTACTTTTTCAAGTCATCCTGTATATACCTGTAAATAGCTGTAAATAAATTTGTTTGTGCTGTCCTCATATAAAGTCCATTCAATCCGAGCCCGCTACGCTAAAAACGTAACAGTATGTATTATGGGGCCAAAGGATGATTTTTTACGTATCATGTTCCTACGAAAGATTTCAGGTGATATGTTCTAAGATAGCTGACCAATTTTTGAACAAAATATCAGATTTTCAATTGAAATTTTTATATATTTATTTATATTGAAATTACTTATCCTGGAATGGCTTACATACTTTTAATAATCTCTCTCTCTATCTGTGTCTATATCGGTCTATCTTTTTATACACATAATTTTCGTCCCTTTATTTTATGTTGTTATCATGTGAAAATAGGATGCAGTTTTCTTTAGGGTTTTTTGAATAATTGAAGCTCGAAATCTCGTAGGCAATTAGCATAAATGACAATATTCATCAACATCTTTAGATCGGATATATTTTTTACTTGCTTTTACCAATATTGCCTTATTATTATTTATGCTTCTTTTGACAGCAGATGCATTTTTAAAAGGTTGGCATGCTTTTGCCAGTATTGCTTTATTATTAAGTATGCTTCTTTGAAAGCAGATGAATTTTTAAAAGATTGGCTAGCATTTACCAGTATTGCTTTATTATTACGTATGCTTCTTTGACAGCAGATGCATTTTAAAAAGGCTGACTAAGAACTATGATATCATAGCTGTTATTTCATCTCAAAGTCGGTCGAGCTCCAAAACTTTGTTTGCCAGCTAGAAAAACTGAAAATGAAAATTTAAAAGAATTGAAAGTTAAAAGAGAGATGGAGACCGATTGAGAAATATGGCTATTGTTTTAAATCTGTTTAAATTGGTTAATGACTTAAATTAATTAAAACTAACAATGACGTAAAAATAATAATATTCTCACATGATAACTCGAAATTCAAAATTGTAGATTTCATTTTATTTATTGCTTTATTTTTTTCAAAAGTTTAAACTTTACAGTGCTCGGAAAATATCTGTTTGAATCGCTTTCACGGAAAAATTATCAATTTTAACAAAAGAGTAATCTCTCGTTAGTTCCATGATGTTTTTATTCCGTGCAAACTTCAGAAGGCATTTTCTGTGTCCAAAACAAACTTAAATTTCTTATTTTATTTTGCTTACAAGGAATTTACATGCTTGTCTTGCCAATCATTTCAAGATGCTAGGTTTCTAAATTGTTGCTCATCTGTTGGATTGAATCATCATGTTATAGTCTCTATGTCAAATTTGTTTTTTTTTTCTTTCCTCTATTCTACGGCGAAATACGTAGACATATATCTCTTCCTTTTTCTCGAACAATTGTGTATAGTATATCTTGCCAACCACTTCCTTTCTTGCAGAGCGCGTGAGAATACTTTACGTCACCTGCAACCTCGAGAGCTTGTTGTAGCTGCGAATTCCTACTTAAGAGAAGAATGAAAAAAAAAAAAAAAAAAGACGGAACCAGTAAATTTTTCCTTTGAGTTATTAGTGGCAGGTGTGTAGAGGAGCGAAACTTCCAATAATTCACCGGCGGTGTATGGCAGGAAAAAAATTATTGAGTAACCTTGCCATGTGGAAAAGTCATAATTCATTGAGTATTCATAAGTCTCTTTTCCTTTTTTTCTTTCACGTTTGGACATTGTTTTTTCCCCCTTCCTTTTGGCGTCAAGTGATATTTCGGTGGTATTTCGAAAGTCAAATGATTTTAGAAAATTCACTTGCGAAAATAATATTTGTTTGTTTGTTTATGTTCCTTTATTTTTTTGAAAATCTAATTACGTCGAATTTTCCAAATTATGTAATAACGTAATAAATTTCTACTTGTATTAAAGGAAGAGAAAATATAGTACTTTTGCATAAGGCTGGCGCCAACGAAATATCGCCAAAGAAATTTGGTAGAATTTTACATTATTTGGCGATTTTTCGCTTTAAAATCGTAATAAGAAATTTGGCGAAATTCTACATTAATTGGCGATTTTCCACTGGCACCCAGCTGACGGAAAAGTACCGGTATCATCTTTGAATGCGTTTGCACCTTACAGAACAGATCGGTTGACCAAGAGTTATCATATCTACCACATGTATATAGATTAGACTTGGAAAGGTGCATAAGAAAGTATTTAATTTTAACTAAACGTAAATTATGAAGAGATTCCTTCGTTTCACCTCTAGTATCAACCGAGAATGTTATCGTTTAAAATAATTTTGTATTGTTTTATGTTCACACTTTTTTCTGTTCAGTTCCTAAATTTTGAAATCAATCATGTTTTTTTTTAAATACTTGTTTGCATAATTTTTAATATTTGATTTTATTGTTATTTCGAAATTTAGACCGTTTGCCTTATTTTATCAGATATTTAATCGTGTTATAAACTTGCACTGATGTAATCCTTGAAAGAAAGATTCTAATAAGTATCTCTACAGTTTTCATGAAAAATAAAGGTTTAGTAACTCATTGGCATTAGATTTAAATTTGGCGATAAAGATCAACGGATAACACCATTGTCGAATTGCTATAATTGGCGGTTTAGCAACTCATTGGCGACGACTTCAAATTTGGTAATAAAGTTGGACGGTATAATACATAAGTACCAGAATTTCCATGAAAATTTGATTACCATATCATGCAGCCATAAAACAGGGAAATTTTTTTCCTATATTGCACTATAAAACAGAATTTTATCCCGAATGTGAAAATAAAAGGTTTTAAAATATAAATTTAGCAAAAAAAAAAAGTTGCCCAATTAATGTTTTGGTTACAAGGAAAGTCGAACCAAAAAATTGTTGTTCGTTATCCAAAAATTTCTAATGTCGGTTAAAAGAATATTTTTCGTGAATTTCATATTTTGTTTTTTAAATTCCTTATGAATATTCTTTGTCACTCGGATAATTATGAAAATTTTCGTAATCCATTTTCAATGCATTCTTGTGATTATTGATTTTAATGTTTTCGGTCCGACGTCGCTGAAATCGGCAGCTTTCTTATCGCTCTCCATATCTGGTACTCAAAGAGCGTCAATGTATTGAAAATATTGTAAGTTCGCCTAGAATCCCAGATACTGATTAAAAAAAGAATATTTTGTGAGTTCCATATGGTAGTTCTTTAATTTTTGCATGCGTATTTTTTATCATTCGGACATTAATGGAATTTTTCAGAATCAATTTTCTGCATGCTAATTATAAATTTTTTCCGTTTTTTACTCATAATTTTTTCCCGTATTTTCATTCTAATAGCACTGAAATTTCTTGTATCAGTGATTTTTTTTAATTTCTTTGTTAAGATTCTTTATATGTATTATTTTGCGGCAATTTTTTTGTTGAATTTATTTTCCTCATATATGTTTATGAAACTTAGTTTCATTCCATTCATTAGTTTTTGATGCAAAAGTCAACAAACTAATAAAATTATTTTAGAGCCACTCTGTATATTATCATCTCCATATATTATACAATTTTCAACCAAATGATACTAATAAATGTTAAAACATTACATTTTATCTTTATTACATTTTTTAAAAATCGCCACTATTGTGTACAAATATCATTTATTATCGTTTACTGTTTGAAAGAGGATGTTGTTTTAAAACTCCTTTTTATTTAAAAATTTTTAATTATAAACATTTTTGGATTTCTTAAAATGTGCTTGATAATCAGTTAATGGGGGTTTTAATATCCACTAATTTAACTCATTCGTTTTATGAATATAATAGGAGAAGTTGAATCATTAAAGATCAGTGTATTTATTTTTTTTCTTCTGGAAAAGAAATAAAAAATGAAACTAAGTATAAAATCGGAAAGTTTAAATTGTTTAATCATTCCAAAAATATACCCGCAAATTAAATTTTCATTTATTTTGATTAATTATTCTGAAGTAATTCGCATTTCAAGATACACTGAAATTAATCAACAACATCCACTTGCAAGTTAACTATTCATTTGATCTTTTATTATTAATAGATAAATGCATAACTATTCGTGCTACTAATTTTTCTGTTTTCTGTTTTTTTTTATTTTATAGTAAATTCATAATTTAATATTATATTCATAAAAAACCCACTAAGAATCACATGGATATAGTTCAAATTCATTCCCATAAGTAAATACTTTGCTGTCTTTGAATACTTTATTGTTTACCTATTGTCCCAGAAAACTAAAAATATCTTTTTAATGATGTTGAGTCAAAACATTTTCACTGTGGAAAATCAAATGTCGTTTTTTATTTAATTTTATTCATTTTATTTTATTAGTGCGATAAAATTTATACACAATTTTATTTATTTTATAGGCCTAGTGAAATGCTCAGTCAAATGAAAAAATAACTATTGATAAAAATGAAAGAAAACTAGAAATACTTTACCCTCCTACTTACAATATAATTCAGAGAGAATACTTCATAATGACCTTTCAAATTGAACCAGTTTCGGAAATTATCAGAATATCGCCAATTAAGTGCACCGAAAAATTATCCTAGTTTCGCAGCGACTTACTGCAACTGCCAGCGTATGATTCTGCTGAGCCTCTTTCAGCAACTGACATTTATATAAATTTCATTTAAAAAAGTTCTAGAATTTCTAAATTCGCTTGTAAAGTTATCTAGAATTTCTAACGCCATTGCCAATTTGGCGGATTAAAGTTTTTCAAAATTATTTCTTTTTTTGTCTTAGATAGCTACGATACATAAGCATGCATGAGTAAAATTTTTCAATATTTTTTTTTCGCAAATAATTAACTAAATAAATTAGTCCCCATAGTGAGGCGTGTGCAACTTAAATCTCTTTCTTATGTAAAGAATTACAATATTATTTCTTTATTAATTATTTTTTCATAATAAACAAATAAATTATTATACGAAATATCATGATTGTAGAGCTTTAAATGCTCGTCTACACTAGTTCAACAAAATTTAATCTTTCCATTAGACCCACATTTTGTAATTGATATTCCAAATATAATATATCTGGCCACTGAACCGTGAAACTCTAAAATATCACGACGTAGCCGGGTTATATATTTTTTTAATTGCATGCCTAATATATCTCGCTTTCTTATATAATTCATTAAGGTTATAAATGATTAATAAAATAAAGCTATTCTACGTATCAAATAAATAAAGTCTTTTAATTCATATGCATTTTCCTCTAATAGCAGGATAAATAAAGAAATCAATAAAAAAATACTCTGTTTTCTCCGCTTCAATAAAGCGGGAAACTCAACTCAATCATAGTTGATCAAGTAATTACCAGTTGAATAACTTAAATAATTTCTTAATCAATGCATAGAAACCCTTAATCAATGCATAGAATCATGCAATCAAATAAATTATAATTGATAATCCGAATTATGGCTTGGAAATACTCATGACTACTTTGCCATACCTTGGAACTCTTAAATATCACGACTTTGCCGTGTTATTTTGTTTTAGTTGCGTAGATAACATATCTCGATTTCTTATATAATTTATTATGCTTAAAAATCACTAATTATATACAGGTCTTCTGCGAATCAAGTAAATAAAATCTTTTCATACATGTATCTTTTCCTCTAATAGCAGGATAAATTAAGTAATCGATGAAAAAAATTGCTCAATTTTCTCCACTTCAATAAAACGGGAAACTCAACTCAATCAAAGTTGATCGAGTAATTTCCATTTAAATAAGTTTAATAATTTCTCAATCAATGCATAGAAACTCTTAATCAATGCATAGAATCATGCTTACAAATAAATTATAATTGATATTTCCAATTATGGCGTGGAAATGCTCATTAACAATTTGTCATACCATGGATCTCTAAAATATCATGGCGTTGCTGTGTTATTTTTTAATTGAATAGATTTAATAGCATAGATTTTTTTTAATTGCATAGATAATAGATATCTCGATTTCTTATATAATTCATTAAGCTTAAAAATCACTAATAAAATACAGATTTTCAATGTTTCAAATAAATAAAGTCTTTTCATACATGTATCTTTCCCTCTAATAGCAGGATAAATTAAGAAATCGATGATGAAAAAATTACTCAATTTTCTCCACTTCAATAAAACGGGAAATTCAACTCAATCAAAGTTGATTGAGTAATTTCCAGTTGAATAACTTAAATAATTTCTTAATCAATGCATAAAAAAAACCCATTCTCTGCTTATAATAGCACTCCTATCTTAATCCGAATCTACAGAATTAGGACCAGACGCCTTGTCCATCTGATACAAGAAGGGGGGAGAGGGGAAGAAAAGCAGCAAGAAAATTAAGCCATGTTGCAAAAAACCCTTTTTTGGGTGCAGCCGACTTGGCATATAGATGTCCTATTACACCACCTGAATTACGGCCTTTCCAGGTAACAAGTCCATTTACACTGAGACAGTGGAAAGAAAATAATCATTAGAGAAAATGAAAGAGAGAATCGATAGGCAGCAGGGTGTGGATGATTGGGAGGAGGGGGAAAGGGGATTGGATGCCCCATAAATAAGATCTCTCCAATCAAAGAAAAGGAAGTCTTTCTCTCCCCTCAAACGCCGAAGCGTTTAAAACTAATTGGTGTAAAGCTTAAAAGGTGCTTTGCTTTGTGTTGATTGATTTAAGACTTCATTCTCCTCCGTACAAAGAGGTGGCCTCAAGAAATAAATAAGAATGAAATGGAAATGCTTCTTGACAGGGAAGAATAGACTTAGAATGCAACATTCCTTGAAATGAATTGAGGATTTGGAGCCATCAACCCTGAAGCGGCTTCTGGCATAATTTGTTGGAAGTTTTGCGCGTAAACAAAATATGCTTCTGGTAATTCAGATATGGCGTAATGCAAAGAATTTCATGCAAAAAAGAAATAAAAATATAGATTCTATATTGAGTAGTGTATGGATAGATGGAAATATATATGCTGCGTCATTGAACATTTTACTATGTTATTTGTTTCACTTTGTTCAGATACAATATAATAAATATTCATTTAAAAAATGAAAATAAATTGTTAAAGCAAAATTTAGCTGTAGTTAAAGATTCTTTTTCAAAAATTTTACATTTCATATCAATGTGCATTAGATAATAAAATTGAAATTCTAAAGACAATAGAGAAAATTTTTTTTGATTAATTCTTTGTAAAAAATATCAAATCTAAATATGATTCTGTTTAATGAGATAAAAATTAAGTATTCAAATTGATCAAAGCTCTTAATCGATGTAAGAGTATAAATGTTTTTTAATACCCTTTCTAAATAGCATTTTTTAAAGTAATAGATTAGTTCAGAAAGCCTAATAAGTTTTTTCTAATCTGTAATTTTGTTTTATAATTCTGTTTATCGTATGGAATTTATTGATGGAACTTTAAAACTTCTCATTTCAGTTATTTTTTTCGTCACAACAATTTTTCTCCCATTCCATTCCCATATTTTCTCCCTTAAATATATAAGCCATAGCGTTAAAATCTCAAAAAATAATAAAAATATTTTTAATATTGTATTAGTTTCTTTTTATAATTTTAAATTTTGATGCTTTATCCAAAATATGGAGAAAGTTATAATGTTGAACTGGATATTTTACGTAATCTGTCGTTGTATAACAAATAAGGCGAAGGGCATACAAGGCCATACCAGAATCTGTGAATTGAAAAAAGGAAAACTATCAATATTTCTGTCAGGCAAAATTTTTTAAAAACATAATTATGCAGAATATATACTTTCTTATCTTAGTCTACGAGATAAACTGAATGACCCGACTGTCATGAGTAATATAGTCTGGTTCTGTGGCCGATGTTTGTGGATGATTGCTTAAACAACGACGACTAACCTACTCTTGGGGATATCAGACAAAAAAGTCGTTTTCAAGGACGATGTTCAATAGACCCATCATGAGGGATATATGTGACATTCCCTCAAAGAAAAATAAGTCTCATCATTTGAAACCTAACTAACTGTATACCACATACAAGGTCAATACCACTTTCTGATTGAAAAGCAGAAAACTATCAATATTTCTGTCAGTCAAGAACTCGCTGTAATTTAACTATGCAGAATATATCCTGGCCAACCTAAGACTTAGATATAAAATGAGTGAACCGCGCATCATGTATAATATGCTTTGTTTCTGTTTCTGATGTCTGTGGATGATAAGCTACGCCGACCAACATACATATGGGAGTGTAAAGGAGAAAACCCGCTGTCATGAATAATTTAGTTAATAACGAATAATATTATAATGTAATATAATTCGTTAATAATATAGTTGATAACGATTAATAACAATAAATCCGATGTCACGAATAATACAATCGGGTTCTTGTGGCCGATATCTGTTGGTGATTGCATAAGCCACGACATGGGAGTGTCATGCAAAAAAGCATCTGTCTTAAATAATTTAGTAAATAAAGAATAATATTATTATTACATAATATAATATAATTCGTTAATAATGTAGTTAATAACGAATAATAACAATAAATCCGCTGTCATAAATAATACAATCGGGTACTTGTAGCCGATATCTGTTGGTGATTACATAAGCTATGACGACCAAAATAGGAGTGTCAATTAGAAAACCATCTGTCTTGAATAATTTAATTAATAACGAATAATATTATTATATAATTTAATTCGTTAATAATGTAGTTAATAACGAATAATAAAAATAGATCCGCTGTCACAAACAATACAATCGGGTTCTTGTGGCCGATGTCTGTTGGTGATTGCATAAGCCACTACAACCAGCTTACCCTTGGGGATGTCAGGCAAAAAAAAAGTCACATTGAAGGCCGATGCTTAATAGACCCATTATAAGAGAGCATTCCCTCAGATAGAGATACGACTCATCATTAAGGAATAGCCTCATCATTAGAGATAAGACTCATCATTAGAGACTGGCCCCCTCATTAGAAATATTCATTATTAGATATACGACTCATCATTAGAGATCTATTCGTAGGTCTTTCAGATAAGCGGCAGATAATGACAACAAGGAAATATGAACATAGTAAGGTTTGAAAAATCGGTAATATAGAGAATTCGGAAAATTTATAACACATTAGTGTCAATGAAATACAGTTTTCAGCCTGTTCTTTAAATACAAAATTACAATGGAATTTCGGAATAGAAACATTGAGCTTTTCATTGCCTCTCTCTCTCTCTCTTTTTAGTATATGATGTAGCGGAAAATGTATTGATTTTCCTTAGATGTTCACTGTTTTTTTTTATTATTATTTCTTTTTTTAACAGGCATTTCTTTGAAGAGAAACTGTTCAGTATACGCGTTTGAAATATCCAAATAAATAAACTACCCAACTATATTATACACGAACAGGAAACCTGAGATTTTCGCATAGACTCCCAACTGATAGTGTTCGCAGAGGCTATTTCCCATACGTCACTTTATGTAAATACCTACCGCTTAATTTGGCTAAAAAGTAAAAAAATAAAATAAAATAAACAACCTGAGATGGCAATAGGGGGTCTAAGAGATAGCGCATGGGAGGCCTCCTGGGGTGTAGAATATGAAGCGGCCCTACTGACAGAAATACGAGGGGCCCGGTGTGGGAGCATCCAATTTACAGTGACATCTTCTCATTTGCTATGCACCGGTAACCATGGCAACGAGCTATCCTGGCTCAGCGGGTGCACGCTCGTCCAGGCCCCGGATTCGTTAACTGTCTGACCCCAGTGGCATCCCTCCCTCCGCGTGACAAACCCTCCTTCCTCACCCCCTGCTACTCTGCAGCTCTCATTACATCTATTGTGGATATGTAGACCCTAAATCTTCTGCTGTTTTTTCAATCATTCATCTACTTACTTTTTAATCCAGTAGAGTTTAGCTTGTGGAGGTCATGTGACTGGAACCCCATAAAATGAATATTTTTAAATTTAATTTTTGAAAAAATTGAAAATAACCAGATTTTCCATATGAAAATAATACCTAGTTTGATTATCTAATATACCTAATTGGATTTATCTAATATATATAATACCTAATATACCTCATATTGAAATGATAATCACCAATTTTCAATACGGGAATTGATGATTTTTTTGAAACTTTAAGGGGTGTCATGGAATTACAAAGCATAGCTGGCAGCGTAATGTCATTTAGACTTAATCCATATTAATAAAAAATTTGTTAAATTACAAATGGAAATATTTTATAACAATTAAAAAAAGGACAAAAAATGTTTTCTTATTAACGGGAGATTATTTCTGTATGTGGCAATAATACAATCCAAAATGTCTATTTATGGCATTTTGGAAATGAGATTTAATAATAAAATCTAATGTTTCTTATGAATACTTTTATCTTTGTCATTTTCCTAAATAGCGTAGATATAAAATATGTGCAGTTTCCTAACATCTTTTTTCCATTCTTACGAAGCTTATTTTTACAAATCCCCTGATTTATGCATAAATAAATCTCACAAGCTTTTTAAAAATCACTAAATTTAATAACACTTTTGTACCAATTACTGAAAATGATAAACAAAAATACAAAATTGATACTTTCTGATGTCAAATGCTATGTGCGAAGAGGTATTGAAAATCCTAAATATCCGAAATATATTCACATCTAAAACTGGTTTTTTTATAATGTTAATCATTATGAACATTTAATTTCAAATAACCCGTAATTTATTAAGTGATTTGAGAACGGAAGAGAAAAGTTGAATTTGCAAAGCCATCCTTCGGGTTTATCGATAGTTACAAATAGTCACTTTAGCGATAAATTTTCGTTTATCCTATTAATAGCTTTAGTTAGTAATGTGAATTAATTTTGATGAACTACATCACATCATACCAAATGTTAGTGCTATTTTAAATTATTCTTGCCTGAAAAATTTAGAACATTCTAATTGGACCGGGGATTGGTCTAATTGGTGAAAAATAAGACGAAATTAAAACGGTCCCTTTGAGGGCTGTGTTAAAAAAATTTTGGAACATTTTTCGAAATTTAAAGTCGGTGGATGAAAGCAATAGTTAATAGGACATCTAAATTTAGAGGTTATGCCCTTTCATATGAAATAAAAATAAAAAAAAAAAAAAAAAACTGGACCAATACTTGGATCCGGGGGAATGGTTTCTTAATTTTTGTTAATTATTTTCCATGTGTGTGTATATATATATGTGAGACCAAAAATACAGATAGAACATTTTAAGCCTTAATCTTATTATAAATTATAAATATTTTAAGAGTAGTAAATTTCGACTATTATGGCACCCGAACTGGCAACTAATTATTAAAAGGTAAATATTAAAAAAATGTAAAATTAAAAAAAATTCTTAAAAAATAATTGCTTAATTTTATTAATATATATTTAATATGAAGATTATTAAATATAAGTAAAAAAATATTAATATAAAGAATTCTGCCAAGGTTTTATCTTGTGATATCACGTGAAATTTTAAAATGATTAAGAAGCAAGCAACCAGTTTTGGCATATTTAGAGAATCAAAACTTCCTTTATAATAATAGTAATTTAAAAAAAAACACGTGCCGCGTGAATTTGGCTATAGCATTTTGTTGCAATTTTTTTCGCATAGAAAAGTGAAATAATATTTTTGAAATTTTTTCAAAACTGCTGGACTTAATGAGATAAGTTATTACTGATTTCTTTTTTAGGTACTAAGAAGTTTCATAAAAATTAAGGAAATCGGACTAGTGATTGGAGTCAGATCACTGATATTTCTAATTATTTTAAATATATGAGTAAATTTTTTTTATTTATAAAACTCCATCTAGAACTTTTTAAAAAAATTTTACAAAATGACGAAATTTTAATATTCTAATGAAAACCGGTCTTCGCTTTAAAAAAAACCCCTGAAAATTAAACTATTTTCCTCAAGGAATGCAGCTTTCCATTCTCCCTTACCTTTGCACTAAGGCGGCTGGACGCTTCTAAAGCTGGCGGTAAGTGATTGATGCATCCAATATCCAGGCCTCTCGCTCATTCGTTTCAATTTGCGTCCTGTTTTGAGCCTCCCTGAAGAACGCGGCAATAACGGGCTGACAGTGATTTACACTCGGACTCCAATCTTTTGCTCCTGTAATCCTGGGACTCTTAAAACATCGCCTGCCCTTCCCGAGGAGAGGCATTCGCCGGTAATTCCTGGACTCGGGAACAACAGCTCGAAATTAAGAAATCTTGATCTGAAATTCTCATTTATTGAAAAGAAGTTGTTGAAAAGTATTTTGACGTCCACAATACTGTGTAATTATCTTCCCAAATGTATAATAATCTTCTGTAAATAATGAAAAAATTTTATTCTGTTGTTCCAAAGAAATGTTTTAAAAACAAAAACAGAATTTTAATAATTTTTAAAAAATTAAAAGGGAATCTGCTATGAGAAATCTTATTATTTTTAGCGTTACAAAATTATATGAATGCAATATAAAAACTTGAAGCATTATTTGACAATTTTATTGATTCAGCTGGCTGAAAATGAAACTAAATTACTCTAATTTGAAATAAAATTTGACAATGCGAAAAATTTTTTAAAAAAATTAAAATGAAATCTGCTATGCATATTTCAATGTATCATATCAGTACATCATTTCTTGAACGGCCAAGCACCACGTGCTCGCGCAAGTTAAATTATATTTTTATTCATTTAATTGCTTCATTGAATGAGTCACTTTAGTATTGCAAACGATCCAAAAAACTGTGTCTCGCATTTATTGTTTAAAAAAAATATCACATTTCCTATTTATTTCATTTTATGTAATTAATTGCACAAAATGACATTTTTCTAGGTTTTATTTGCCGCAGTAATTGATTTTTAAAAAAAAATCAGAGTTTTTATATATGGAATGGCATCTCGTTATTTAAAGCTGATTTTTCGAGATACTCGCGCAGATAGTAAAATTTCAATTTTTCGCCTTCGGGTTTTTGTTGACTCTCATTCCCAAAATAACATCATGTTCTGACATGATAAAAATTGAAATATGCTGTCTCAATTATCATGTGCGAACATTATTATTTTTATGGCATTATTTGTCTTAATTAATTTAAGTCATTAACCAATTTAAACCAATTTGAAGCAATCATGTGACAATCAGAATACGCACGCGTCGATACATCGAGAGTCGTGTTCATGGCGGACATTTGTGCCAAGTTGTAACATTTTGTTTTGATAAGTAGCTGTAGACCATCGAGCGAAGCTTCGAGGACCTTCTGCTGAATTCTGTCTGGCCGCTTTGTGTACTGTGGTCTATGATACTCAGGTTCATTTCTTCTTTTGGGTTGTAGTGTGCTGCTGTGTGTGATAACTATCTTTACCATTTTATAAAAACAATGAAAGTGGAAAATTAATGCCAAAAATTAATGCCAAGTTAAAAATCCCCAATTTTTTGTCCGTTCATTTTGTGTCTTCAAAAATCTCAAACCAATACAACATACTTTTCTCGCATGATAAAAATATTCTAACACTACCACCAACAAAAATGTAGCCCAGATGCCATTGACTTAAATTTTTGAACTGCAAATCAATCATTTAAAAATAGAATTAATTTTCTATTTTTAAAGGATTTTTGGCAACAAATTGCCAAAAGTGACAATCTTCTGCTTTATTCTCTAAAAATGATAAAAGCGTAAGATTGATGCCTCAAAAGTGATAAATAAACAATTTGTTGTTTATGCATTTTGAGGCTTCAAAATTAAAAATTCCTCGAATCTAAACTACACAATGTTCTCACGTGATAAAAAATAAAAAATAATGTTTAAACGGAAAAAAAACAATAAAAATCTGGGAGGAAAAGCTAGAAATTTAAAATCTAATGAAAATATTAATAATAAGCTTCGATTTAAATTTGCTCAGGAATAATAAAAAAAAACAGAATTTTTAAATATAATTCATTGTATACATTTGAGATCATGCACTACAATTTTTATCTAGCAGGAATTTAAATGAAATGCAAACCATTCCAAAATTTGAGTACTTATTATAGTATAATTATTATTTTTTAATTTAATGAAAACCAAACTAATTAACTGAAACGGATTTCTAAAATTAGAACAACTTTTATATCAATATTCACATAACTATACGTTTAAAATCAGTTTATGATTTAATTTATAATAGTATAATAACTTTCATGTTTGGACTAAACCCTTTTAGAAGTTTTCTTTCTTGAGGTCCTTTTCCACTTACAAAATACCCTTTTTTATGTTGAAAAAGTGTTATTATTACATCCACACCCGATAATAATAAAAAGACTTATTATAGAATAGTAAGACAAAAAAATGGCGGAAAAACAATGATTTATCCCCTTTTAAGGATGAATGAATATTTTTAAAATTATTTGTCGAAGTTCCTTTCGACTAGAATGCATTTATAAAATACTAACTTCATTTTCAACGTCAACTTATTTATTTTGCAGTGTTTTTTTACATAGTGTTTCAAAGTGTCCCTGATGCTTGTATGTAATTTTGAAAAAAAAAAAAAAAAACAACCTGCATCCAGTTCAATGTGTCAGCGAAATTTTTACGCAATTTTTAAAAAAATTGGAGCATTTTAGGTGTAAATTTATGGTATCTAGAATATCTAAAGAAAGAATTAGAAAGCTTGATTCAGGTTTCGAAATTTTATTTTACAAATGTAAGATAAGAATAATGTCTTTTTAAAAAATCTTGATTTATCCAACGATTTTACAGAAACACAACCAAAAACAATAATGATGACAACGATGATGATAGCAACAACAATAAGAAGAAAAGTTATTATAAAGTCTTTTTTTTAAAAAAAAATCTTTGTTGATCCAACATTTCTACTGAAACACAACAAAAACAGTAATAATTACAATAATGATGATTACGATGATGATAACAACAACAATAAGAAGAAAAATTATAATAATGTCTTTTTTTAAAAAATCTTTATTGATCCAATGCTTCTCCAGAAACACAACAAAAACCATAATAATAACAATAATGACGACGACGATGATGTTAACAACAATAATAAGAAGAAAAATTACAAGAACGCCGACGACAATAACAATAATAATGATTTTAATTTGTGTTTATAGATTGGCTAAATTAAAGTCCATCTCTGTTGAACAAAGAAAGCCTCCATTCCTTCCTTTGATACCAGGACAGACAATCCAATCCTTGGATTTTATGTCACTAATTGGCCTTCCGGATGGGAACATGCCAGCAAGAAGAAGGACTACAAGCATACGAATCAACGGAATAGAAGACTAGGTGAACCAAAAATCTATAAAATTTTATTGAGATTATGACAGTTTTAAAATATGTGGCAAAGCATATTTTAAATTGTAACAAAACCCGTAGGATTGCTAATATGGTACAAAAAGTGTAATGATAGAAGTCCTATGAAATAACAATATTTAATCCAATAATATATTTTACAATATATATTTTATTACAAATAACAATATAACTCAATTCAGACAAATATATTTTGCAATAATATTAAAAATAAGAAAGGGCACAACGGAAAAAATAGGTATTAAGAGAAAACAAACACAAAGAATGAGCACAGCTCTTAAATACATACCCCTAAATGCACAACCTATTTTAATTAGTAGATTAACTTGATTTAAATTTCTATCAATGATAAGCCATTGTTCGATAATCCTTATTAATGGTAAAATATAACGCTAATAGAAAAAATGATGAGGTAAAATTATCATTAAAAACATTAAAAATATACATTTTTTTCTTTTTGAATATTGTTACAAAATTACAACTATTTAAAACTCTACAGAAACTTTTGATTCGTTTAATTTGGGCATTTTTTAAGTGAAAGAAAATCACTGTTTTTCTGAGTTAAATGATAATATTGAATCATTAACAATTTGAAATCAGTAACAAGTGCAAAATGTAGTTAGCAACAAGGCAAGGGTAGTGAAAGTAAAATCAAGGAAAACAATAATTATGCTGAAGTTAAAAAAAAGGCAAAATGTAGTGAAATAATAACAAAGCAGAAGTATCCAGTGCAAAAAATTAGAAAATAGTAGATAGACAGCAGTAACAAGGTCAAAATGAAGTAAAACAGTAACAAGTCAGAAGTTTTTTAAGCGAAAGGAAATGCCCGTTTCTCTGAATCAAATGAGAATATTGAATCATTAACAATTTGGAATCAGTAACAATTGCAAACTGTAGTAAGACAAGGCCAAAGTAACGAAAAAAATCAAGCAAAACAGTAATTATACGGCAGTCAAAAATGCCGCATAATTACTGTTTTGCTTGATTTTATTCTCATTTCAGTCAAAAATGCAAAATATAGTCAACAATAATCAGGCGGAAGTTTCCAGTGTAAAAACTAGAAAAACAGTAGATAATCAGCAGTGACAAGGCCAAAATGTAGTAAAACAGTAACATGTCAGAAGTAACGAATGCAAAATTTAACAAAACAACAATTAGGCAGCAGTAAAGGTCAAAATATTGTAAGACAGTAACTAAGTAGTATTATCAAGTATATATACACACATTCTAAACAGAAAAGAAAACCTAATAATTGCATCTGCATAGATTTAAATAGAAACGAAAATTTTAAATTTCGCGCCATTAGAGACGCCATTAAATTTTAAAAATGTGGAATTTCACGCCATTAAATTAAAAAAAAGTGCTTTAGTAAATATTTTACTAAAGCACTTTTTAAAAAATAAAAGCGCATTGTCATGCTAATATATAAAGTGAATGGATACGTCAATGGAATGAAGAAATTTATTCATAATTTTTTTATTATACATGAGAAAGTATACTTATAAACAAAAAAAATTCTAGCTCATTCAGAGTCCTGTTGCCACTTTGAATATTATGAAGAAAAATACTGCCTGTTAATCTTCGTCCCAAAAGATGTGACTGAAGTGAAGTGAAGCAGGCGAAGATTCTCAGGTAAGTCCAGTACTTACCACACCGATGTCATTAATATTGTTTACGTTTAACTTCTCGTGACTTTTATGGGTCATTTAAGCCGGCAACGCAATTCCCTTGCATTTTCCCGAGAATTGCCTTGTAAATGAAATCGTATGTTTCCCTTAAACATTTCGGGCGTCACGACTCGGGAAGGGTTGAGCAATAATTACGAAAAGGTTACGAAGGGAGCACGGATCCCAATTTATTAATACATGATACATTTTTTTTAGATGAAGAATTTCTGTAAGGTCGCAATGAATGTTATGAAATAGCATTGCGTCTTCATTCGGTTCAAGAACTTCGAGTTATAAAAAAAAATATCAGAATATATTTTTGTGATTTTTTTGTTTGATGATAAAATAAGACGAAATAAGTTAACGCTAAAAATTTCAGATACTTAATTTTTTTTCTTTGTTATAAATACTGAGCATTTGTTGATACTGAAATCTGAGAATGAAAAACGTTAAGTTATTGCTTAGATAAGTTAGATCAATCTCTACATATTTAATAGCTATACAAAATCTAACGTGAAATGTGTCATCTTTCTTTGCATTTAACATCATAACGTATTTCTCTGCATTTAACATCATAACATTTTTCTCTGCATTTAACATCATAACATATTTCTCTTCATTTAACATCATAACGTATTTCTTTGCATTTAACGTAACCTATTTATTTGCATTTAACATGATAACTTTTTCTCTGCATTTAACATCATAATACATTTCTTTAATATAATCAAATCGAACACATTCTTTTCATTTATCATTATAGTACATATCTTTAATGTAATCAATTCGAACATATTTTTTTAATATTATCATTTCAGACAAATTCTTTGCATTTAACATCATCATTCGAGCTTATTTCTTAGCATTTAACATTATCATGCAAACATATTTCTTTGCATTGCATCATACAAACATATTTCTTTGCATTTAACATCACCATTTCTAGGTCCTTATAATTAAAAATAAAAACAAGGAGATTATTTGTGCTAAACATGTGTTTAGGTTATAGAACTAAAAATGCTCCGTCCAAAGCGATGATGTCGCTTTTTAAGTTTCAAATAAAGGAATATTGCATTAAATTTTTTTATAAATTTTTTTCAAATTAAAGTAGCAGTTAGATACTTTTTGACAGAAGATTCTTATTTTTTAACCTTTCTCATTTTATCTAACTAAAACCATTATCTTATATTTTAACTAAATGGTTAGTAAAAGGTTTTAATGAAAGCTTTTAATTAGAGATAAATGATTTAACGAAATTAATGTATGTATTTACTGAAAGTATCATTCGAATACATTTTAAATGATTTTACCATTATAAATATAAAGAATAAAATTTCTATTAAGATATTAGTAAATCAAACAGAAATTTAATACAAAAGAATGCTTGGTTATAAAAATATTTTTAAAATAGATATTTTATCAAAAACTGGAAGGAGATCTAAGCATGATTTATAAAATGTTTATAAAGAAAGGCAAGGCATTGTGAATTATTTAAAGGTATTAGTTTGAATAAAAAGTATATCTATATATTCTAAAAGGATTTAAAAATATATAAACTTAAATAATTCTATAAAACGAACTCGTATTAACACCGTGTATGTTTACTTCTTACAGTATTAAGACACTGAATGTTAATAAGATGTTTAAATAAAATATTTAGGCAATATAAGAGGAACAGCTAACATCTTTATTAGTATCTAATAAAGAATAAATAAAATTTTCAAATTTTATATTAACGTAGCGAAAAGCATGACATTCATTTCTTAGTTTTAGATGGCAATATAAGAGGAATAGCTAACAACTTTATTAGTATCTAATAAAGAATAAATAAAAATTCCAAATTTTATATCAACTCAGCGAAAAGCATGGCATTCAATTTCTTAATTTTAGATGCAATAATTCCACGTATTTAATATATTCGGTTCTTTATAATTGAGTTCCTTCTTTTCATTAAAAAGAAGTTAAAAATTAAAGAATCGCGAATCCCCACTTTCTGATTCCCTAATGCATATTCATTAAGTTTCCGCAACAAAAATCTCAACAAAATGGCGAACCCATTTCGTTTTAAGTAATGAAACTTCCCAATTCTCTTTCCCCTCCTCTCCCCATTTACATTCATTATAAACACTGCAACTTCTACGCTGAAGTCGTTCGTATTGATTTTTAGCGCCGCCTGCCGCTAAAGTTGGGAGAAATTTGTTTGCTAGCGTGGAAAGCAGCGTTGCGAGCCAGCAACTTTTGAACAAAGTTTAATTTTCTAATGGACGTTGTTGTAAAGAACAGCTCTTTTTAAGATAATTAAATACAGTGCTGTATTGTTTAGCTCAAAGATTCTCAAAGCACTTGGTCTATCCTCTAAGAAAACTCTCTCCTGGTTTCTTTCTTTCATTTTTTAGAGTCATGATATATCTTGGCGGTTAAATGTCTTTTAAAACAATGACTCTTTTACCCTCTTTATTGCTGTTCCTTTGTGGAATATCCTTTTCTCTTCGAGTATTTGTTTTAATTGTTCTTAAGAACAGATAGAAGTATATTCAAACTCGTTTTGATCCCATATTATTCAGGTTTTTGTAGATTTAATTAGGGATTCATAATACAAATTCCGTATACAAATGTTTTCATTTTAAATTATATTTGTTCAAGAATTTATGCTGATATCTATTTTTATTGTTGAAGAGGGGTAGAAAATTTACATTAAGTAATTTTTCAGCATCACTTTTATATATTAATAATGTAATTGTATAATAAGTGAATATAAAAAAATTAATTTAAATTCTATAAACATCATATTTTATTTGCAGAAATTCTGTAAGTGGCGGGCATTTTCTTTCTGTGGCTATAAAATTGTTTTATTATTTTCTCTTTAATTATCACATTTATGCAAGAATTATATATTAGAATTATTTATTTTTTAAAGTCTTCTTCATACATTATTTTTTTCCTTCTTAGTAAAACACTGTTTCATTGATATATTTATATTTTCCAATCACATCTTTTAGAAGAAAAGGCTTTATTCTTTCTCTTATTTCAAACACTTTTTTCAATGTTTGCATCCTTTTCCTCAAAAAAAAAAAAAAAAAAAATCATGACAAAAATGGCAAATGAAATTAAAAAAGACGATATTTTTATAGCCGCATTTTAATGTGATTATGTATATTATACATTTTTTCTTAATAACACTTATACAATAAATAATATTTGAATTGATAAGTTAAATAATATTTGAATAATAAATATTTCACTTTTATGATGAATGAAATGAATAATCATTTTCTCAAAGGGTATAACACAATTTAGTTTCAAGGCAGATGGATATATAAATAGATTAATATCTTTCATTTATAGATTTACCTTTATCATATTATACTACTAGAACTCGTATTTAAATTTAAAGTATAATAGTTTTTTTTATAGATGATCTGAATATTAATGTTCGGAAACAATATTCACAAAATTAATTTTCACGATTGTACCAAATATAATTTAATCTTTCAATTGCGAAATTCATCCGTAATATCACTTTTTGGATAATATTATCAAATAATATGGATTTTTTGTGTTTATATTATTACAAGACATTTATGATTATTACATGAAATATTTAGAATAATTATTAACTAATGCTAATATTTCAAAATAATTATTGAAAAGTTATTTATAAATGTCAAAAAATTTCCAACTTTAAATTTCTTTTAACTTTTTATCCTTTTCAGAAATTTTAATTTATTTAAGAATTTGGCTTGAAATGTAGCTTGAGTCATCCCAAAAATTTTATTAACTGTAACTTGTCATCTAACTTCTCAAGACAGACAATTTCGAAGGGTAGGTTCGAACCAGATTATTCCATATTCTTTTATATTGATTCATTTATTATAAAAATTAAAAAAGATCGAGATCCCACTTCTTCTCAAAATAAAACTAAATTTTGATTAAGATACAGTTCTCTCTGAAAATAATACTACCTATTTCCAATAACAAAATAGAATAATTTTTTACTAATTATATTGCAAAACAATTGCTCATATATACACTTATTAGGTACAAAATAACATAAATATGTGTAAAATACATGTAACATGTATATAAAGTATATATAAACCGTGATATAACATGATACCATATTAAGCTGGTTACGGATAAGTTGAATCAGAGCGTCAGAATCGATATGAGTTAACATGGATCTCACTTCGCATAATCCAATTTCAATAGACTGAGCTATTATCATTCTTTTAAGTGCGACCCGATTTCAAAGTATATTTTATCAGCTTATGTTGAATAACATTTTTTTTTTCAACTAATGCTATTGAAAATTCGTCACCCTTCCATTGTATTTGTAAGGAGAAAGGTCTTAGAAAATTAAATGTTTCGACCTATCTTCTTATATGTCTTATTTTCAAAGAATTTTTAAAAACTTTGATATTTTCAATCCGATTATCTTATTAACAGCTTCATAAAACGCTATATTTAATAGAGTCACATAATGGAATCTGGAAAAAATGGTCTTCTTCTTATTATTTTATTTTGAATTGCCCAATATTTGCGATCTCTAATTATTAAAAGAATCAAGTTAACTTAAAAATACCACAAAAAATAATTAAGAGAATATTTTAATTTTCTTTTCTTTAATTCATAATCAGCACTTAAATTTATATTTACTTTTGACTTATAATAATTCTTCACGAATTTATTTATTAATTCTTGAATAAATCCCTGTTGTATATTTTCGAGGGCTTAAGAATTTTTTCAGGTTTATTTGGTTTTAACAGTTATGTTACTCTGAGATAGATCTGATTTTGAAAATGTACTATATTACGAAAATAACACAATTATTGAGAACTGTGGAATTAAATATTTATAATAATATAAGGAGGAATACTGTTTTCTATTAGCGACATAATTGAAAGATTTTTTTTAATTCTATTTTTTCCAATATGTTTTTTTTATTTATTTACAAACACTTTTAGCGTTAAGTGCAATTATATGTTTTATTTTTCAAAATATAGTACATAATTTTTTCTAATGAAAATATTAGCAATTGTAACATGTAATTAAGTTATAATTACTAAATTTAATAAAAAGAATTGCGTGATAAATTATCAATAGATTCTGACATACTTCAACAACAAAAAATTTTCATAAAAAAAAGAAAGAAAGAAAGAAAAGAAAGTAGAATTTTGGCTCATATTCATATTCTATTTCTAGTAATTCTCTTCTTCTTATTAATTAACTTAGTAATTCCTAGGCAAGTTCTTGTTCTATACTATGAAAGGCTTAAGAATTTTTTTTCGCTATGTTTATTTGTAACATTTGCGTTATACTGAGATAGATATGATTATGAAAATTTATTATTTTATGAAAATAATAATAATCTTGGTTGAATTAAATTTTCTTAGAAACATAAATAGGAATTCTACTCTCTATTAGCTACAGAGTTGAGTGTTTTATTAATTACTTTTTTTAATACGGTATTTTTTTGTTGTTGCAAACGATTTTTAAGAGTTAAATCTGTTGACAGTTTTATTGATCTGTTTAGAGTTATATCTTCTTCTTGACAGTTAATTACACGTTTTATTTTGTAAAATTTGACATTTAATTATTTATTGTGAAAATATTAGCAACAATTGAAACATGTAGTCAATATTTACCAATCAAATAAAAATAATTGTTTTATGGATGACGACATAGTTTTATAAAATAATATTTTTATCAAAAACGTAGAAATATTTTATATGAAATCAATAATTCCAAATTTTATTAGTATTAACGAAACAATTTCCTTTTTAATGAAATTTACAAAACCCATCTTCAGCTGAAACTAAAATTTACTTTAACTTTTATGGCACTGCTTTCTTTGTTTTCCTGGGTATCGTGGCTATAATTTAAGCTGCATTTCTATAAAAATATTTTATCAAAAAAGTAGAAATATCTTATGTCAAATTTATAATTCCAGTTTTTATTAGTATTTACGAAAGTTTCCTTTTTAAAGAAATTTACAAAACCCATCTACAGCTGAAACTAA
>JAOUZG010017314.1:7264247-7293768 GCA_026289955.1 Argiope argentata
CTTTTGATTTTTCTAGTTTACATGCTTCTGAAAGTAGCAGACGGTCAACTCTCTGTTGGATTTGAATCAAAATCTGATCGAAATCTGTGCACCAAGTTTCAGCCATTTAAATCTCTCTGTTTTATAGCAATCGTATTAACTTATATTCAAACAGCAGGTGTATCGACTTGCTTTGAATGGATTTTACTTAAAGTGACAGAAATCAGCAAATTTGTTGTAAAGAAAATTCAAAATTTTGTCCTTCCAGCTCAAAGTATTTTCGAGTTATCTTTATCACAGACGGACAGACATTTTCCAAAAATGGGTTTTTTGAACTCGGGGGGGGGACTGAAACATGACGATTCGATAAAATCTGGAATTCGAATTTTTCTATGGTTACTATACTTTCTCTGTGCTAAATAAAGAAAGAAATAAAGAGCTCTGCGATGTAACTGTAGAGACGATCCCCGAATATAAATAATTGGGAGAAAGTTCCCAGAAAACACAAAATTAATCGTTACATTGGAACAAAAATTTTTTATATCAATATTTTATTTTCTTATGTATTTAGTTAAGACAAAAATGTTTTAGTTTCATTGAGTTCTTAGAAAAATACATCAATCATTTTCTAGGAACGGACTTACTTGCAGCTACCAAGTTAAATTATTATTGATTGTAAGATTGTTGCTTTTCAAGGTGAATTAAAAAGAAAAAAATGATAAAAATCTTCGACTTTGCTGAAATTTAAATAATACTTTTTTATTGTCAAATTTTTAAAACATTATATTCATTCCGCCGGCTTTCTGGCACCGAGATAGTGCATCTTCTTCATGTTCTGGGAGTCCCGGTTCGGGCAGGGTTGTTCTGTGTGCTATCTCTGAGATGTGTGTGACTGTGCCCCCTGTAAAAAGGAGCTGTGTAAGCGACTGTGAAGAGTGAGTAGCAAAAGTCATACTCTTGGCGCTGCTTCAAAAAAGAGACGCTTATTTCGGCTTAAAATCTGCTAATATAGTCAGCAGAGGCTTGTCCATGGCAAGTGCCATAAGTATCAACAACAACAGATTCGTTCCAGAGTTCTATATTACATAACATTTATTCGCTAATGGATTCCAAGGATTTGTGGCTTTACAGCTGATACATAATTTCTTCTAGGCGCAGGGGAATAAAACTTTAACAGAAAACGTGCTGTAAGAAAATTTTAGAGGGGATCACACCGCCTATTTTATCAAGAAATATTATGCAATATTGAGGAATTTAATGTAAGATTTTTGTGGTCTATATATTGTTCAATGGCATTATTGGTCAGGCCCCAACTTAGCCTAATTAGGGCCCGGGACAGAAACTTCTTTGGGCCCCCACTGTCTTTTTTTCTTCTTTTAAAAGCAATTTTAAAAAAGTTAATCTAAGAAGGAAACGCAAAATAAACTTTCTATTCGATTTGAAGTGTCCTCAATGATATGGGGGCCCGTAAGTCCCTGTCTTAGTCAGGCTCTACTAGTGGTACTAGTGATTTTAGGCTAATATTTATCCTAATCAGCCCAGTTTCCAAGGATAACCGAACTTCTAACAGTTCTAATATCCACCCACCCATTAGAGTCGTTTCCCTTCCATTCTGGACTGCAAGGCGCCCAGTTTGAAAAAAACAGCACGCTTGATTAAAAACATCGGTTGAAGAGTGATCTATTTATCAATTCTGCATTTACTGCAATTACTAGACATAACTGCTTCCGAAATTAAACTCCATCCGACAATAAATCCATCATCATCAGATTGACTCACGACATTGTTGCCGATTTCAGAATATGTTTCTTTAAGTGCTGTTCAATTGCTTTGTTTTTCGTTCGCTTCTCCACCAATGACTAGACGAGCGCGTGGCTGATGTCATTCTTTTTAAATTCTTCTCGAGACTTAACGAGGGAGCCAAACAAAGCAAGGCCACCGTCGGTGCCCTAATTGAAAGGAAGACTCGCGTCAGGAGTCGTCATTAATAAAATTTAAGGAAATTTACGCCCCTTTTCTTGGACGCGGGGCACCATGTCGAAGCTCTTAAAAGACTCTTCCAAAGAGGTATTTGCGTAGGTTTCCGATGTATTTGCAGATACAACGGAACACAATGCAAGGACGGGGAATTCAATTACACGAGTAAAGATTGATACTTATTAACTGCTTTTAGGAGGTTAATAGACATTTATTGGATCGGGCGAACTGGCCGAAGCACGTCAGACCTCAATCTGGAATCGCGCTCATTGTTTTAAATGTTTTATTTGGAGCATTCGTAATATATATTCTTTAAATGCTTACTAAATGACCTGCTACACTGAGACCTTTATGTTTGTTACAGTTTAATGATTCGAATTTTCGGATTTTCTAGCTTTTAAACTATTAATATTTAAAGCCGTTGAGAATTTTACCTTATCTATACATAGTATAAAATGAAGTCTCCTGAAAGCGTCTGTTTGTTGAAACCACAAAAACTCAAGAAATAGTTTACGAGTATTGGAGACCATTTGAAGAGCATTTATTGAGGAAGGTTTTAGTACATTAAAGTTTGCATTTATCCGCGCATGCGTCAAAGCCTCAAACTGAGCATATGCAAATAGCAAGAGCTATTGTATGCATCGCGATTTTAACTTTGCACTTATCCGTGCATGTGGAAATAGCAAGAGCTGTGATATATATATATGTGATGCATTTTTTTTTGCTGAAGTCGGATTTTAAACAGCAGTTCAATAGTCATTATGCCTCCCCCCCCCAAAAAAAGAGAATTTCAACATTGGCCTTAGCACAGGAAGCTTTATTTGTTGAGAGATAATGAAAATAAAGAGGAAGGGAACGTTCGGTTTGCGAATATAAGAGAAATAATGTCCACACAGAGAAGGAGAGTCTTTTGATGAGTGAAATAACCGTTTTTCTTTAAATAGCGCTGCAACTGAATTGCGGAGACAGAATAAATCTCCTGACGCACACACACACACGCACACTGCTCTCTAAATATTAGAAATTGCTAACAGAATTAAGACATTTCATTATGCTGTTGTTATTGTTACTTATGGCACTTGCCTATGGACAAGCTCCCCGCTGATAAAGCAGCAGATTTAAGCCGGAAGGATTGTTTCTTATTTTTTAAGTAGTGCCAAATAGGGCCAGGAGTACGACTTAGCTACACATTCACCACATTCGCTTGCACAGCCCCTTTTTTACAGGGGGGGGGGGCACAGTCACACATCTCACAGATAGCATACAGAAAAACAACCATGCCGAAACCCGGACTCCCAGAACTCGATGAAGACGCGCTACCTCTGTGCCGGCAGAAATTTCATTATGCCATTGTCATTATATCGTTCAGCTATGCTAAGTAAAGTGAAGCCTTTTAATTCAAGATACAATTGATGATATATCTTTTTCCTTTAGACATCGTTTTGGAATGACCCTTTTCAAGACGAACTGAAATTTTATTGTAATAAGTTTGTTTATGCATGCATTAATATTCAGATTTTCTAGATAAACATGCATAACATAGAATACTCTGATATTCAAGCTTCCGTTGAGCGCTGTGCAAACAAAGTGACAACCCTGCTGCGGCACGAAGCACACAGAAGAACAACCATACCGAAACCAGGACTCGAACCCGGGACTCAAACTCAGAGGGAAGACGCGCTACCTCTGTGCCAGAAAGCTGGCAGAAATTTCATTATGCCTTCATCATTATACCATTCAGCTAAGCTAAGTAAATTGATGTATTTTAATTCAAGATACTATCGATGATATATCTTTCTCATTAAGACATCGTTTTGGAATGACCCCTTTAGCAATGAACTGAAGTTTAATTATAATAAATTTGTTAATGCAAGCATTAATATTCAGATTTTCTTCATAAAAATGCGTAACATAGAATTTTGATATTGAAGCTTCCGTTGAGCACTGTGCAAACAAAGTGACAACCCTGCTCTGGCACGAAGTGACTGAATCGGGTTTTAAGGAATGTTGAATGTACATTCTTTTAAGCAATCCCCGAGCCAAAGGTCTCTATTATCGGGTGAATTTCCTGTTCTATCAGAGGTTTATGCATTCACTTTGTGTACATTCTCTATCAGTTTTGAGGGGGGGGTCTGAAAGAAAGAAAACAGCCAAAGGCGGTAACATACATTTCATCCCTCCCCTTCTGTATATCAGTTTATGCAGAAGTTCCAGCTCTACTTTGGTTGAGTAGGAATTCCACCCCAGCACAGACGGTAGCTTTTATCTCTGTGTGGCTAGGCGAATACTTTTTCGTGTCTTTCAGCTTATCAGCAGCACGGGCACACAAAAGAGTGTTTTTTTTACGTCCAGTGACATGTATAAAGTGCGGGGTGTAGCGCATTGCTGGAGGGGTTCACTCCTGCACACATCCATTACTGATGAAATGCTTGGTCTGGAGAGTCAGTACGCAGAAGAAGGTAGACAGGAATGCAGGGGGGGGGAGGGTCTCCTCAGTATAGAGTTGTTATGTCTAAATTGGAATTTTGTTCGACCTTAATGTGAAACGTAAGAAGGTTCACTTTTCAGAAATGAAAAGATTTGTAGATCTTCACACCATAAAGACTCTTTTGAATCTGCATATACAAATAATAATAATTTGATACTATTTTAAACTCTATATGTCTCAACTGTTATATATTTACTCTAAATTAATTTCTCTTCAAAAATTACAATCTATTTCTTTTCTTCATTATTTTGTAATTAAATTTTTTTTTTGCCTTTAGATTAAAAGAAAATTTAAATTTTTTTTAAAAAAAAAAAGGATGAAATTTTTAAACTCATTGTTATTTTTTTAAGGAATCCTCAAAGCAATAATGGAAAATAAACCACTGCATTGTTACCCTTTCCTTATATGGAATATTTCGAATGTTTATAATAAAAAGCTCATAATGTGCTACATTTATTTAAACTGAGTAAAATCTGTTATTATTAGCTGGTTGACGATTCTCTTCATTTGCTTTTCTGGAGATAGTAAAATTCATTAACAGTTGAAAAATGCTAAAAATTACGAATTTTTTCTTCAATGCGTTGACATAAGTGCATAGTTTATTTTTTATTCCATTTTAAAAACTGCCGTTATTTTCTGAGCCTCTTGAATTGTTTTTTTCCTTTGCATTTATTTTTCATCAAGAATCAATATGATGATCATCGAATGTATTTTGATTTCTGAATAATAGAGCTGATTCTTATAAGATCGCATTTCAAAAACAAGGGTATTGCAAGACTCTAGCTTAAATTTGGATGGTATTATGAAAACCTTGTATTTTGAATCAGGTTTGCAAATCTAACAGGTGATACAGATTACGAGTATAAGGTATTCGGTATCAGTTTTTGGACTTGATTGATACCAATGGAGAATCTCTTCGACCTCAACCTTTTCGATCGGTTGATACTTTATGTACATATTACTGAATTTTCCTAATGTTACAGTAAATATATCTTTGAAGAATCCTAATCCTCTCCAATACTATAGAATAATATCAGTAAAATCTTTACATTGGCCTTCTCACTCACCAGTCAATCTTTGCCAAAAACAAGATCACAGCCATATTAAAGAAGAGAACTCTTTTTTTTTTGGGAGTCATATTCGTATCATTATCAGTATCTGGGAGACAGAAAAAGAGTCGATTATTGGCTACATACAGTACCGGTAATCATAGTCAATTTGATCGAATATCAGTATTAATTTATACTTGATGCAACAAAACTCCGCATCAAGCCAACCGTTCCTTTTAATTCAGTATCCTGATATATGGAGCTGAAAAACTGCATCTTTTAACTTATCTTGAGTTCAGTGAGTTTACATTTTCCCATCGAGTACAAAGTTATAAGCATCAACTTATATCTGATGGACAATGATAACATATGATATAGCATACCTAGTACAAATCTAATTATTCTCTACTTCGATATCAACTGTATGGAAAAATTGCATTTTAACTTTCATCTTATCCTGCCTCCAGTACATTTGCAGTTTTTCAATAAATTCAAAAGTATCAGGTAGAATCGAATCTATACCTGATACAGCAAATCATGGTATCAACCCAATCAATCTCTAATTCATTATCAGATTCATGGAGCTTAAAAACTACAGCTTTTTAGCTTTTACCTCATCCTGCATCTAATGCGTTTGCATTTTTTCTACCGGGAACCATCTTGTTGATAGAATTCCAGTTCGTTTAGCGGAATGGCAGTAAAACTTCACCGGCCCTTTTCGATTTCGATTAGACAATGAGCGCGGATTGTCTTTCCGGTCACGTTTGCCGCCAGTCAAACGGCACCGCCGACTCAGAACAGAGGAAGGCTCTGACAGCAAAGACACTCGTTATTCAGGGAGATTAAATAGGAAGACGTGGATGTCAGATTCGATTAGAGATAAAATGCATTTCCAGATTATGATAAAAGCAGGAGATAGGTGTTCAAGTGCGTTTAGGCTGATAAAGACTGAAAAGTAATGCTTAGGCATCTACTATTATGAATGAAACTTATACAGTGTTTGCCATTTTACAATGCAAATTTGGAGATGATATCTATCTAATAGTGTTCATTTCTGTTATAAATAACAGTTGGCGGAACTTTGGTGATGAAACGCCAAATGCCATTTGCTTATGCAAATTTGGCGATGATATCTATCTAATAGTGTTCATTTCTGCTATAAATACAGTTGGCGGAACTTTGGTAATTGAACGCCAAATGCCATTTGCTTATGCAAATTTGGCGATGATATCTATCTAATAGTGTTCATTTCTGTTATAAATAACAATTGGCGGAAATATGGCGATGAAACGCCTTCGGCTAATAGTTATTTAACGCTTTATCTTTTCACGCGCCTTTTGATTTCTATATAGTTCAATATAATTTTTAGATAACATTGATGGATAAAATAATGTTTAATTTTTAGTAAAAATGCTTAATCGGGATATGGGTACAAACCGAAATTTTCTTATAAGGTATTATTGAACTTTGCATGTCTGATATGCTTTTTTTTATATTCTCTTTCTTTTATAAGAATAATACTTTTATGATTTAGGTTTATACAAATACTTAATCCATAATTTCCATGGGCCAAATGTCAATTTATTACCTGCTACATCCTGAGATTTTCGTCTTTCATTATTACAGAGCTTAGTGAATTTATTAGTGTTCAGTAAATCTATTGTATTTATCTTTTATTATTACAACCTTGATTTTTACTACAATATTATAAGATTATATAAATAACTGTTCTCTTTGTATTAAAAATATTTGGTAAAAGTTTCACTTAAATGATGAATTTAAAAATATCACGCTAAAATGTTAGAGGATTTGGATTTTATTTTGACATAACATATAGATTGGCTTATTTATTTAACTCCTATTTACAGTTTAAATACCGCATTTTTTTCATTAATCGTTCTTTCCTTGATCCAAAATTAATATTTTCTTTTTCTCTTACCAGAGATGCAAACAAATAAGAATTTCTATAACTTATCTAGGTTATTTATTTTTTTCTTATTATTTAATTTAATTTTTAGAAAATATAAAAATTTCACTTTTTGTGAGCAGAACTCAATTACAAGAAATTATTCAATACAAAAATTTCATTTATTAAAATTTTTCTATTTCTCTCATGCATCCTGATTGCTATTCTTTGAACTAATTTGCAACGGCCCTACGAATGAAGGAGTAAAATTTAACTATTCTACAGTAGAATTTTGTCTAAAAACGTCCCATTTTTAACTCTATTACTGAAATTTACCATCTTGGATCTAGTAATAATAGTCACTGATATGCAATTTCGTCGCCTTTTGTTACTGATGTGAAATTTAATCACCTTTAATTACTGATGAAAACTTATAATGATAAAAATTCTTAATAAAACTTAAATTCTCTATTTTTCCATCACAAATATTCAAAAGTGTCAGTTATACAAGAATTACATCACACATTTCCAGAAATTCCTAGCGTATCAATCGTATTTCCTGATACAACTAAGCCTGGCAACAAGGTCTTGTTTAATGTCAGTAGAAATATCTAATATGGTATTCTTCTTGGCTTTCTTCCATAACATTTTATTTGTCGCAGGGAAATTTAGTCGCCTTTTGTTACTGATGTGAAATTCAATCTCCTTTAATTACTGATGAAAAATTATAGTGATAAAAATTCCCATGTAAACTTAAATTATCATTTTTTTTCAGTACAAATATTCAAATCTATCAGTTATACAAGTATTGGATCACACATTTCCAGAAATTCTTAACATATCCATCGTTTTTCCAGATGCAACAAAGCTTGGAGAAAAGATCTTGTTTAATGTTAGTAGAGATATCTAATGTGGTATTCTTCTTGGCTTTCTTCCATAAAATTTTATTTGCCTCCCAAAATTATGGCAGATCTTGTTATCTGATTACAAATGAGGTTTACCAAATTAGTAGATATTTAATCTAACAAGTGGCTTCTAATGCATAAACTCTGTATTATAAAATCTGCATTAATAGAATTTTTTATATATTATTTTTAAAAAATTAAGGCAAATCTTGTTATTTGTCAACAAACTATCTAATCCAATGAGTCGTACATCTAAAAAGTGGCTTCTGATGCATAAACTCTGCCTTAATAGAATTTTTTTTATATCTCGTTAAAAAAATTAAGGCAAGCCCTGTTATTTGATAACAAATGATCGTTACCAATCCAGTAGATCTTTAATCCAATAAGTGGCTTCTGATACATAAACTCTGTATTATAGAATCTACATTAATATAATTTTTATATAAAAAATTAAGGCAATTTTTGTTATCTATCAACAAATTATCTTATCCAATGAATCGCGCATTTAATAAGTGACCTCTGATGCATAAACTCTGCATTAATAGAATATCTCATTTAAAATAAAATTAAGGCAAATCTTGTTATTTGACAACAAATGATCGTTACAAATCCAGTAGATCTTTAATCCAATAAGTGGCTTCTGATACATAAACTCTGCATTATAGAATCTACATTAATAGAATTTTTTATATAAAAAATTAAGGCAAATCTTGTTATCTGTCAACAAATTATCTAACTCAATAAATTGCACATCTAATAAGTGGCTTCTGATGCATAAAATCTGCATTAATAGAATTTTTTTATATTTCATTTAAAAAAATTAAGGCAAGTCTTGTTATTTGACAACCAATGATCGTTATCAATCCAGTAGATCTTTAATCCAATAAGTGGCTTCTGATATATAAACTCTGCATTGTAGCATCTGCATTGATAGAATTTTTTTATATAAAAAATTAAGGAAAATCTTGTTATTTGTGAACAAATTATCTTATCCAATGAATTTTACATTTAATTAGTGGTTTCTGGTGCATAAGCTCTGCATTATAGAACTTACATCTTATCTAAAAAATACTTCTTACCACTCCTTTCTCTTAGTAGCTCTGTGATTTTCTTATCCTGTGTAAAATTAGATACAATGTTAAAATCTCAAGTTTTAATATATATGAATAACCGATTTGATGCAGGAATAATTCACATGGATGATGTGCCATTTATCAAAGTTCTTTCACAAGCAATCCCATCCAGTAAATTCTTAGGAAAACGAACGACAAAACATATCCTTTAATCTTGGCGATTCTAAAGCACAAAACAGCAAGATTTAAGGAGCCACTCAGCATGATTAGTCATGCAAAGCCTTATTAAAAGCAACGTCATTGAAGCTTGTCTAAGAAGAGCATCCTTTGGAAGTACTAAACCGTAAAGAACGCTGATGAAGGTATTGATTTTACTGATAAAGAAAAACACCTTTTTTTGAAATATGCTTAAAGTAATAGCAGAAAAGGCGCAAAAAAAGCAAAGTTTAAACTATTTTTAACTAAGAATGGTGAGAAAATAATGTTTTCCCCTTACTTACAAAGACGTCCCGCAGTATCTGTTCAATAATTTTACCCTTTGAATGCATGGAGACTCTCAGCTTAACTATCCGTGAAGTTACTATTTAAATTTAGGAAAACATTTATTAACTCATTTTCCAACTCATGTCCATATGTAGTTGAATAGCTTTTCTTTAAGAAATTAAAGATATTTTTCATGTACTGGGACACACAAATCATAATCAAAACATCGTCGCGAAGAATTTAAAGAGGTTATTAAGATAAAAGGAAATCAGATTTTCTTCTTCTTTATAGTGGGAATTGAATACAAAATGAAAGAGATTTGTAAAGAATAAAACTGATTGATAATAAAAATATTTGCAATGAGTTTTTATAAAGGTTTTCAACTGATAAAAGTTTTGTCAGTTGTTTGATATAATAGTATGAATTATATTATATTAATCTGAATGCAGTAATAAATCGATTGTATCATGACATCGATTTTAAATCGATATAAGAAGCTTATAACTGAAACGAATGCATTTAAGCATTTCTTAACTCCATTGTATGAGCAATATTCTAAAATTTATTGGAAAGTCATAAACGCCTTAAACTTGTTTTTGATACTACTGAATTTTAAAAATGGTTACATAAAGCTAGTATAATAAACATCAGTCCTTTTAATTTTAATTTAAAAAGCATGCTAATTTATTGATAAGAACATTGTTAAGAAAATTGATCTTATTTTTATCTACGATTTTATTTTAAGGAAAATAAAGACTGAAACTTTAAAAATTTACTCAATTATTGAAATTAACTTAAATGCGATGTTAATTTTGCTCAACCATGAAAACTTATAAATATAACAAATTTATGGTATAAATTTACATAAATTATTATTTCCTTAATTTATTTAAGGAAATATTTTTTAAAAAAGGTAATTTCAGAATCTACTGAATTTTATTTAGAAATTTATTAAGAGTAATATATTTTTTTTCAGAATTACAATTTTTTTTTTGTAGAATGTTCTCCTGGTCCGAAAGATATCTACTATTTTCTTCATTTCATCCAGCGAAATTCTTGTGTTGTACATACGAGTACTTTGGTTCCTTAGCTAACAGTAAGACACGATACTGAATTCATAGACTTAAAGAATCCCTTATTAGTGCTGATTTACATATTAATATTAGAAAGATAACAACTTTGCATTATGAATTATTCCCACTCTATACATATTAAAAAAGGAGGGAGTTAACTTAAACTTTGAAACGTATCCTTTGCAAAAGCGTTTTACTAAAAGTTTTTTTTTCTTTTCCTTTAGAATTTCATATTCTCTGATAAAAGCAAGTTCTGCAAATAGGAGGAATTCCAGCTATTTACATCTTCTTCGAACTCAATGAAATTCTTGTGCTGCTTAATGGTTGACTTACTACTTAACGGTAGGAAATTCCGCATCCTGATGAAATTTTTACACTAATTATTTTATTTTATTTAAAATTTCATATAATGCTGATAATGCATGGACATGAAATCATCCATCATCTCTGTTGATTTGTGAGTAAATATACAAGTAAAAATTTGCATAATTGATTATTTTCTCTATGTATTAAGCTATAAATTATTTTTTAAAGGAATTTTAATTTTGAAATCTACTCATTTTCAAAATTCGTCACTAAAAATCTTGTTTCCGCCTTTCTTATTTCAAATTCTTTCATTCAGAAGGAGGAACGAATTTTAGCCATTTTCATTTTTTTTTTTTTCGAACTCAATGAAATTTCTATGTTGCACTTAGTTTGGTTTCCGATAAACCATAAATCTTAATTAGAATTTCCTATAAGTCTGTTAATGTATAGACAAAAAAAATCCATTATTAGTACCGATTTGCATGTAAATATACAACAGGTCAAATTTGCATAATTAATTATTAATTATTTGCATATAATTTAGTACTTAGCGAAAAATTTTGAAAAACGTTTTTTTGAAAATCTTGTTTTTTCTGTTAGATTCCCAAATTCTCAAATGAAAACAAGTTGCGATTAAAATAGGAATTTCAGCCATTTTCATCTTCGAATTCAATGAAATTCTTTTCGGTTCATCATTGGGTTTCATACTTAACGGTAAGAAATCCTGCTTGCTAATGAGAATATTGCTCCAATACTTTCATAAAACTAATTCATTAAATAATTAACTAATCAAATATTATGTAATGATAATAATGAATAAACATAAACAAATTCATCATCAGTGCTGATTTTGCGTATAAATATAAGAATGGTAACAATTTGAATAATTAACTATTTTCTCTATGTATTTAATAAAAAAATGAGAAAAATGTTAATTTAGATTTGAAATGTATCTTTTTAATAATGTTTTGCTGAAAATATTTTTTCTTTTTTTTTTCTTTTAGAATTTTAAATTCTCTTATAGAAGCAAGTTCTGTGAAAAAGTGAAATTTCAGCCGTTATTCTTTTCTTCGAACTAAATTTAATTCTTGCACTGCATATAGTTTAGGTTCCTACTTAACGGTAAGAATTTCCTAATACTAATGAAATCGTTACAACAATTATTTTATCTTAATTTAAAATTTCATATAATATTGCTAAGGTATAGACTTAAAAAAATCCATCATCAGAATTGATTTGCGTTTAGATATAAGACGTAAAACAATTTAAATAATAAATATTTCCTCTATGTATTTAGCAAAATAAAGTCAGTTTTGAGATCTACTTAATTTTCAAACGTTTTCTTTTTACTCAAAATCTTGGCTTTTTTGCCTTCCGAATTTCAAATTCGCTCATGAAAACAGGTTCTGGAAAAAAAAAAACGGAATTTCAGCCATTTTCATTTTTTTCGAACTTAATGAAATTCTTGCGCTGCCCATAGTTTGGTTTTCTACTTAACGGTAAGAAATTCCGAATGCAAATGGAATCGTTACACAAATTCCTTTATCTTAATTTAAAATTTCATATAATACTGCTAATGCATAAACTTAAAAAAAATTTCATCAGAAGAATTGATTTGCTTTCAGATATAAAACAGAAAACAATTTATATAATTAAATACCTCCACTATGCATTTATGTTTTGAGATTCACTTAATTTTCAAACATTTTCTTTTTACTCAAAATCTTGTTTTCCTTTTTTCCTTTCGCTTCCTACTTAACGGTAAGAAATTCCGAATGTTAATGAAATCGTTACAACAAATCTTTTATCTTAATTTAAAATTTCATATATTGCTGCTAATGCATAGACTTATAAAAATTCCATCATCAGAATTGATTTGCGTTTAAATATAACGTAATACAATTTACATAATTATATATTTCCTCTGTGTATTTAGCAAAATAAAGTTAGTTTTGAGATCTACTTAATTTTCAAACGATTTCTCTTTACTCAAAATCTTGAATTTTTTTCCCCTTTCGAATTTCAAATTCGCGAATGAAAACAGGTTCTGGAGAAAGGAGGAATTTCAGCCATTTTCCTTTTCTTCGAACTAAACGAAATTCTTCTGTTGTACATAATTTAGTTTTCTACTTAACAGTAAGAAATTCCAAATGCCAATGAAATCGTTACACCAATTCTTTTATCTTAATTTAAAATTTCATATAATAGTGCTAATGCATAGACTTAAATAATTCCATCGTCAGAATTGATTTGCGTTGATTGCGTTTCATCTGAATTGATTTGCGTAGATATAACACCAAACAATTTACATAATTAAATATATCCTCTACGTATTTATGTTTTGAGATTTACTTAATATTCAAACTTTTTTTTAAACTAAAATCTTGTTTTTCTTTTTTCCTTTCGAATTTGAAATTCGAAAGGAAAACAGGTTCTGTAGAAAGGCGGAATTTCAGCCATTTTCATCTTCCTCGAGCTCAGCGAAATTCTTGCGCCGCAATTGGTGGCCGGGTCCCTTGCTCTGCTTTCTACATAACCATCAGGAAACACCACACGATAATGAATTTGCTGCATCGATTCACCCACCTCGCTCGCCCGCCTCCATATATATCTATAAGAGATAATTTGTTTTTTTTTCTCTCCTTTTCGCTCTCTTTTTTTGTTTTGTTTGTTTTCCCCTGTTCCTTTCCATTTTAGTCTTTCGCCCGGTGGAGAATTTCAAGAAGGCCGGGCTCTCTTATTGATTTAGTGGACGGCCGCTCTAAAAGCTCAACTCCGATAAAAGTCTGTCCAATGAAAGCTTCCCGTAAAATAACTAAAGAAATATCTGCTCAAGTTGGGAAAAAGGGAAAAATGCATAACGGGAGAAAACGGGAGTGGGGGAGGGGTGGCTGAAATCACTGCTTCAACACAAAAGGTTTAGCTTTTATTTATTTTTTTTTTTTACCTTTTGTATTTACTTTCTCTCTTTCCTTTTTTTTACCCCCCTTTTGCAGGAAAAAAATCTGCGACGCAAGTAAAATCGAATAAAAATATCTTCACTCTTAAAGAAGGATAAAAACAAGAAATGCAGGGAAAGGAAAACGCAGTGGAGGGTAAAATCAAACTCGTATAAATTTCTGCTGAAACTTTTTCTCGTATTTTTATTTTGCCTTTTTTTTTAAAAGCTTTAAACTTCTAAACTTTACTCTTGTAGAAGAGAGTTTTTCTTATATAAGAAAGCAAAAGGAGAAAAAATGTTGCAGTGGGGGGCATGTCTGGAAGGATATTGGTTTGGAATTTGAAATTTTCCAGGCCTTGGCAGCAAGGATTTCCCGACCCTCCAAGTTAAGGCAGGTCTTGAATTTTCCAGGAATGAAAAGACGCTGGAATCTAATTTTATTTAATGAAAGTGAATCCCCGGAAACACATAAAACTCTGCACACAGAAATCCTTTGAATGTCTCGGAATTCTCCTTTTAGAATATCTTGCTGCTTCAGGGCTTACTATAACCTCTGAGAACTGATATAACATTTTTTTATATATATTATTGCCGACTTAAAATGAATTAAAAAAATCGGCATGTCAAAATCAGGGCAACGGAAAGGTCAATTTTTACGTTACCAAACAGATATAAAATACAAGCCAATCATGAATAAGTTTTCTAGAACTTTCTCTAGAATTCATGCTAAAAAATTTTTAATCAGCCAAATTTTGATCTATGTTAAGGCTTATACTTTCCCAGTTTGCGACTCTTTAATCTAGGGGGGAGGGAGGATTTTGAGATTCCAATTTTATTAAAAAAATATTATGCGATTATTAAATTAAATCTATATAAATAAAAATGAATCACCAAATGTTTGCTCAGCGCAAAACACGAGAACGGCAAAACTCAATTCGGCTACTTTAATAAAAAATATTTTCGTTAAGTCATGAAAAAGGTTCTTATGAAAAGAAAAAACGAAAAAATTGAGATTAAAATAGTAAATACGACGCTTTTCTTACTTTCCCACCCAAAATCATAATTTTTCCCCTACGTGTTCACAAGGTTAGGCTTAAAAAATTTTCGACCGATTATTTCAAACGATTCTGTTTATTTTCTTAGTGTTTGATGAATTTAAAATGACACGTTGTCAATTAATCGATTTTTCGGATTTATTCTGAAGTACTTTCGAATGAAAATAAAACAGAATAAAGGAAATTAAAAATTTCTAATCCATTTAGCGCTACCCCAACAGGCGTTAAAAATTCACATTGCAGTGTGTTGTAATTGTAGACAGTGTTGTTTCCATTTTAATTATAAGTTTAAAAAATAGGTATATAATAGCTACATAGCTATCTCAGTCTTGATCGATAAATAAAATCGACTTGATTTTAAAGAAATACGGACTTGATTTGCTTTTTTGCTTTATTTCTGGCATGCAGTGTAAATAAATTATTTTTAGGTTAGTTGTGGGCTTTTCCACGCGTATGACGTCGCGGGTAAAAGCTAATATTAAACGAAACCAATGATAGTGGTCCCAACTAAAGTTTTTTGCGAATTCTCTAATAAAGTCCTATCCCCACTAAAATTGGGGGAATTTGGAAAGGTCGTGGCCGTTTTGAATGTTGAATACAATCAAACGATATGCGGCGTTGGCAACATTGGCGCAAATATAGGGGAGGGGGTTGTTTGTTTTTTTCCCCGAGAAATCTATCAGATGAAATGTATTTTGGTCTCAATTTTTATGAGCTATTCGTCTTCTATGGAGAATAATAGTCAACGATTTGTCAAACGTTAGCATGAATCCAACATTTTTTTTTTTAAATCTATTAGTCAAAGACGCATTTTGTTTAAAATCGACTAATAAAATCTCATCAAATTTTGAATTTACGCAGTCCAAGATTGACCATCTATTGGTTTGTAGTTTCGCAAGCTCGTAAATTCAATAATACGATTTACAATTTCGGAATTCTTTATTTAAAATCAACCATAAAAATAATCATCGAACCAAAAGCGACCAAATAAATAATTAACGTTATGTCGATCATTAGCGTGACTCTAACATTTTTTTAAAAAATTTATTAGGCGAATTGTTTAAAATCGGCTAGTAAAATCTTATCAAATTTTGAATCTCAGATGTCAAACTTTGATAATCTGTTAGCTTGTACTTTCTTTGTTTAAAATCGACCGTAAAAAGTGGCGTGAAAGTCGCATGGAAAACATAATTTTCTGCTTTTTATGGTCAATTTTAAACAAAGTTTTATACGGAACTATAATTATAGTAACAAGATAATATACAAATGTTATTGTTTCAAATCTTATTATTAAATTAATGCAAGTTTGGTGTGTGTGTGTGTAAACTGGTTAATGACTTAATTAATTTTAGTTAATTAATTTAAGATAAATAATGACTTGAAAACAATAATGTTCTCACATGATAATTTGAAGTTTATGATCGAAGATTTCATTTTAATATTTTTTGTTTTGTTTAACAAGATTTTAAGTGCATTAACGCAAGTGCATATCTGAAATGCTAAATAATTATATTTTCTAATCTTCAATCTTTTTTTCAGTGTTTCTCAGATCACAACAGTTACTGCACACATTAGAGCGCAAACTGTTTAACACTAATTTAATATTGGAATCATTCTTCGTTTTTCATGAAAGATAGGAAAAGAAATTTTTTGGTTCCGTGTAAGACAAAACGCAATAAAATATTCCATGACGTAGACATTTTCCAAGATTTTGGCGTCATGTAATTCCATAAAAAAGGTTTGAACCGCGATTTTTTTTATGGTTACGCACAGATCAAAGTACCATAAATAGCATATAAATTGAACTTAAATATACTTTTAAAATAAACTATTCATATTTTTATCTCAATTTAGATTTTTTTAAATGCTTTTATTTGTAAATATGTATAACAAATTTCATTGAAATAAAATTAAATAAATAATCCTGGAGAACTGTTTATAACTTTGTTGTTTATAAAGGTACTTACTTTGAACATGCTCGCTGGCGCAGTCAAGGATTTTAAGCCGAGGGTGCGTCTCTTGTTTTTAAGTGGCGCCAACTAGGGCTAGAAGTAAGTCTTAGCTACTGAAGCATCACATTCACACGCACAGCCCCTTTCTACAGGGTGCACGTTCACACATCTCATTGTTTATAATAATTAAGATAATTACAATTTAAAATAATTAAATTTAAAAATGAATAGAAAAAATAATTAAATTAAAAAATAAATATAATTTAAAATAATTACCAGGCTATCGAAACATTTTACATGAAGATGCTTGTCTTTACTATTTATCACTAGATTTGTGGAAAAAATCTAAAAATTAAAGGTGGCAGACACTGTGATAAATCTCAGCGATTACTGTTTAGTTTTTAAGATTCCAGTCACAAGTGTGATTTAAGTTAAAATCTATTAAAAAATTTGCAGCCACGAAAAAATCCCAGATAATCGAGAATTTAATGCACTTCATTTTTTGAACAGCAAGGAAATAATTCATTAATTATATATGTTTCTGTTTGACAAGAAAATGTTTACAAATTTCTTTTAAGAGTTAAAAGTATTTTATAATTAATGTAAATTTGTTTATTTCCAGATTTCAAGCCAGCTATGTACCTGCTTCTTATTGAAAATCCAACGTTTGAGCCAATGGATCTTCTAAGAGCCAGCAGCTTCTCTTGTTCGAAGAAATTTCTCAATTAGAATTTTACTAATTTCAATTTTGAAAATTAATAATATTAATTCATTATGTAACCTTTACATACTATGAAATTCCCCAAATAGGATTTTATTAATTTCAAATTTGAAAATTAACAATGTTGATTGATTAAGTAACTTTTCCTGCACCATGGAATTACTCAATTCGGGGAAATAGATTTGGTCCCGCACTACATGTGATGAACTCTAAGAAATTAGAGGAAAACATAACATTAAATAACATGGGAATTTAATAATATTAAAAGAAACGACGTTAAAGACTTCTAGCCTTTTACAAATAGTTTGAAGATGCTTTGAACTTTTGTTGGCCGTTGTTTTCTTATATTGGAAGTTATGATATTCTGATAATTAATGAAAATTACAGCCAGTCAAAATAATCCCCGTTTTTACGACTCAGTTTTGCGGTAACGGGGTGACCGGCTGTAAATAAAAACATTTTTGATTTATGTATGCGGAAAAATTAGGATTATTTTGTAAACGTTATAGAGTATTGTGAAAAAAAAAATCCCTTTTGTACAATGTTATTTTTATTTCTTTAATTAAAAATACTTGGCAAAAAATACACTTTATATTATTTTTCTTGTTTGTTATTGTTGTGACATTTATATACGTTTTTACAGAATTTAACATTTGGAAAATTAGATATTGATATTACAAGAATTTCAGCCGGCGTCCTGGTACAGAGGTAGCGCGTCTTCCTCGTGTTCTAGGAGTCCCGGTTTGGGCATGGTTGTTCTTCTGTATGCTATCTGTAAATGTGTGACTGTTCCCCCTCCTTTAAAAAGGGGCTCTGCGAGCAAATGTGGTGAGTGTGTAGCTAAGTCGTACTCTTGGCCCTTGTTGGCGCTACTTCAAAAACAAGAGACGCTCTTTTCGGCTTAAATCTGCTGTTGTATCAGCAGGGGGCTTGTCCATGGCAAGTGCCATAAGTTACAACAACAATACAACAGTTTCATATAATAAATTTTTAGACTTTTAACTATATTAATATTTTTACAATACTGTCTGTATATAAAAACAATTTTAAATGCACTAATAAGTCAAGATCATGTTTTACATTAGCTTTTTTATTATTAAAGAATCAAGAATCTATACAATTCTTACTCTAAGAAAAGTTATTAAAAAGCTGATTATATAGTTAGAAATAAAAAACTATAAAATCACAGAGAATATATTTTTAACAAAAGAACAATAAGATAAAACGATTGCATTTTCATCAGAAAATGCTCCTGTAAACCAACAGGCAAGCCAACCAAGTTTACAAACGGAAGTGTTTCTCATATTTTAATACATAGTAAACCAATAAATCAAGGTTATATAGGTATGTAATATATAGTAAATAATATATAGTGTAGTACAATAATATTATGAACTACAGTATAATATATCGTAAAAGGTATATAATTTATAGTAACTTATAGTAATATTAACACCATGTTTTAAAATGCATTAACAAATCAAGGTCATATTTTACATCAGCTTTATATTTACTAAAAAGAAAGGCAATTTTTCTTTTCCTTGTCAATATACAATTCTTACTCTAAGAAAAACTATTAAAAAGCCATTGATAATATAGTTAGAGATAAAAGATAATAAAACCACAGCGAATAAAAAAATAAAAGATAGTCAGAGAAAAAGGTTGCATCTTCATTAGAAAATGTTCCTGGATTCCAACAGGTAAGCCAACCAAGTTGTTTGCGAACGGCAGCGTTTCTCATATTTTAATATATAGTAAAACTTTTATTGACTAGATAAATCGTTTAAGTATCGCTTAAAAGGGCCATAACACAGGAATTACGGCTCCTCGGAAATAGGTTTGAAACAGAGTGTCGGACCCAAAAGAGAAGATGAAGATATTGTTAGGATGGAACAGCATTCACGCGTTTTTGACAACATGCGCGCGAAAAAAAAAAAATTACTCGCCACTTTTTTCGCAATTAAAAAAAATAAAATTGTTACGGTTCTTAGGTACGGTGGGGGTGTAGGATTTTCTTACAAATCGGAAAGTTCTCTTGCTCACACCGTGTGGTGCGGTTGATGGTAGGATATTTTAGAGCCACTCCGAACGTGTAATAAAATTTTTATCACGGCAATAAATCCTAAAAGTGCAATGAAACCAACAGCATTCTTTACGGAAACAAATTATTGTTGTCTATGAACTGAAACGTTAAAATGTTTATGTTTAGAAGACATTGTTAACATAATCTTTTTTTTTTTTGTTTTCTTTTTTTTTTTGTCACAGTTGCATCTCAATGTGATGGTCAAGATTCTGACGGGATTGGACCCCCCTTCCCCTCCTACGCCTCCATGATTGGTGGACGGCTTGACTTTGACGAAAGATTTTAGTATCAAAGCTTTTTCATCCTATGAAGTGGTAATTATTCTTCAATGGACGTTTATGGGCTATTACCCCTAAGGGGTCTACCTTTGCGCTGGGACCTTTTGAAGTTGTGACACACGGACTTTTTGCGTCTTGGATACTAGTTTCGATGTTTGTATGAACGATATTTTTGGATCGGAAAGGTTTATAAATGAATTTTTTAATATAAATTTATTTGTGATGTAAACTTCATTTCTATGAGCGTATATGAATTCTGTTTGTGGTATGTATTATTTTTATTTTAAGTTATGAATTTTGATTTATTAAATTTTTTAAATATTATTTGTTTTATCGAATAACTACCCAATAGGTTTTGATATTTAGCAAAAATATGAAAACTGAAATTTTTATTAATTTTGTTTTGAAACTTTCTTTTATCAATCATCACTTAATTTAATAATGTTTGGTTATTACGATTTCACTTTTATAATTACTGATTTATATATAAAAAAAGGCCAAGCAAAAATAAAATAAGCAGTAAGTAGAATTAATGTTTAATATAAAAAAAGACGAATATTAGAAAAATAAAAGCTATAAGATAAAATGATAAATAATAATAATAAACTCCTTAATCGAAATTCAAGACAATTTTTTAAGAAACATCACGCATATATCCTTATTTATTGGTGCATTTTTTACTTGTAAATTTTGGTTACACTTAACATTTCTCTTCTCAATAATATTTATTTTAAATATTCTAAATTATAAACTGTTTATAATTTCAGTAAAATTCTGAATCGTAATGTTCAGTACGTACTCTAAAAAATGCTTTGTATTTCCATAAAGAAATTATGGTTATTTAAAGCGTTTAAAATGTGAACAAGAGTGGATAGCTTAAGTTGATTCATTCGTAATAACATATATATTTTTAGTCTTTTTTTTATTTAATCTAAATTTTGATTTAACCAGATAAAAAAAATCTTAAATTAATTGAACACAAGTGGTGAAATAGCAGATGGAAATATTTTAGAATTAAAAAAATGTATCAATGAATAATAAAAGCATGCTTATTAATTAAAAAATCCATTGGAGATAATATTTTATGTAGTTTCGCTGGAATGCGATAAACATTATGAAATAAATATCTAAGGACTAACATACTTTTTTTACAAAAGTATTGCTGTAATTACAGTGTCGACTATTTCATTGGAGAGACGACAATAAAGTATTTAGCATTATTCAAGACAATTTGCAACTAGCCAGCTAATCAAATTCAATTACTTATTTGTTTTTATTATTTCAAAATATTATGAAATATTTTCTAAAAAAACAGATTTCAACTAACATAGTTTGAAATTTTGCTACAGATATCAATATTTAAATACCTCAAGTGGAAAACAGTAATAAAAATCATAATTTTTTAATGGGAAGACCGAATAAACATATTCTAAAAATATTGTTTCATATAATGTAGCATTTTAAAAGAAACAAATAAGAACTAATAAAAATTGTTTCAAAAAATAGAAAAATGTTCATAATATTGACGGTTTTAGAATCTAGAAGTAAACATCTATTTTTTTTACTTAATTGAACTAAATTTCAAATATAATAATTTTATTATTTATCTGTAACATGGCAATGTCGATTGCACGAACACTGAGTCATATTGTTCTTTTTGTTCATGTCAGAACAAAAGTTTGTTTAACATTTGTTTTTAATGATTTCTTTTCAACTTCTTGAATGCCACGTCATTTATTTATGAAAGATTCTACAATTTCAGTAACGGTAAATCAGTAATGTATTGATTACCGTGCCATTAATATGAACAAAATTATTACTTTTTATTAACTATATTTAATTTTTTAACAAAATAAATTACGCAAAAGTTGTTACACATGATTAAAAAAAATATTTGACGTACATGGCGCTTCAATGTTTAATATATTATTATTCCAAATTATTTTTTTAAAAAAAATCCGGTTTATTTTATTTATTCTTACAAAAGTTAAGAACCGTTGAGAATGATACGGTATTGAAGTTTAAAGGAAAATGACATTGCTTTTTTGTACTCTAATGAAACTGAAATAACCCGGATAGAAAACAATAAATAAAGAGAAAACTGGACTAGTTATTTTTATTTTTTATTTTAATAATTTTAATCTATAATTATTTCTTATTAGAAATCTATATATTTCATTGATTTTTTTAAACATTACGCAAAAAATAGTAAAACAAAGATATGACAACAAAAATAACAATTTTGTGAATCCTACTCGTTTCTATTAGTAAAATATAGACTGTACTAAAAATTAATACTTAAATTATTTTACATTCTATACACACTGTAGAAGATATGTGTTAATTTTATCTAAAATTTCAATTAAAGCGCTAAAAATTAAAAGATAATCTGTACGTACATTGCGGCTCCTTTTAAGCTATCATTAGTTACAGAATAATAATCCTGATATAATAAATAATTTAGAGAAGTACGAAATCTATAAAAATCTATTTCCTTCCTGAATTTCAATATTTACTTTTATGTGAAGTGAATGTAAAACTAAATTTGTAAAATTTTAATTCTCAATATAGTGTATGACAAAAAATAACCACTATTTTATTTACAAAATATTCCTTTTGCCTAAATTTAAAAAGTTTTCTTGTGAAAAAGGGAGACGATTTATTTAAGAAATGTTTTTATATTAAAATTGCCCTCTTATTAACTTGAGTATTTTTTTGAAATTTGTATATCCTTCTAGGAAATAGACCATAAATGAATTACGTGCTTTTTTTTATGATTCCCTTTTTTAGATTTATATTAAGTAATATTTTGCAATAAATAAATGAATATAAGGAAAGAACTGGAAACGCGATAATTTTTTAAAAAAATATTTGCGTTTAGATACGCTTTTATTATTTTAAAAATCATCAAAATTAAGTGTTCTAAGAAAGTAGCATCGACGAATGTTTTTATAATCGAACAATTTAATTTTATGATCGAACAATTTTATAAATCTTAATTTATGCATAGCAATTGCATCACTTTGATATTAAACTGAAATTTGAGATACAACGCTATGTAAAACAGTTTTCACTAGTCATATTTTTGGCAATATTTTATTCATTTGTACAATTTTTACAATATTTTATTCATTGTACAATTTGTAAATATGCCTTTAGGACATTGAAATCTTTTTGTAAATGCAAGTGAAATGCATTGAAAATTTCAAAAGGAGTAATGAAAATATTTTAGAGCAAGAGTTAAAAAAAAATGTTAGCTATGTTTTTGTAACGGTATAAAATTGTGATTGGAAACCTACTGGATTCTCTTTCCTGGAATATACATATATTTTAAAATTTTCTGACAGACACAATGGCACAGATACATTTCTGACAGAACAGTGAATTTCACGGTAAATATTTCTTGAAAGTATTCATTGAATAATTATAATAAACGGATTTATATTTCTTTATCAAAATTGATATTAGATATAGGATTAGTTTAAAATCTTTCGCATTCATTAAGCCTCTCATTCTTTGAAAAAAGTACCAGACCTGTCATGAAGATTCTGATCAATAAAATCAAAAGATATTTTTTTAATTTTTCATATTTTATAAATGCTTATTAAACGCGCTTTATTTTTTAAGATAATAGTGATTTTGTCACATGGAATAATGCTTAAGATTCACTAGTTAAGCTGTAAAAAATATAGGAAACAAGTAATATATATGAGAAAAAATTAAGCCAAATCCTCCTTAAATCAGGAGATTAAAATTTTATTTTAGTTCCTTTTTATTAAATAATTACACGTAATATAAATAATTTATCAAAAATTATTTATTTTTGAAGGAACTGAGCTCGCATTCTTCACCTCCACGTGAAAAATACTGAAATCCTTGCATTTTATCGATTGAGCTACTGCCTGTTAATTTCAATTTTCATTACCCCCAGCATAAAAAAATAAATTTAATTTAATTAATGAATTAATATTTTTTTTGAAAAATTCTTTTAACATCAAGTACCCCTACAAGTTTTTAAAAATTTACTTGAGCTTAAGTGGATCGATAAAAAGTATTTTATTAACGATTGAAAATTTGAACGTGGTATAATTAGTGAGAGTGTCAACTAATAGTAGAAATAGAAAAAACAAACAAACAAAGCATTATAACGAAATTATGTAAAGTAGGATTCTAATACGATATTCAAATGGACGGGTATTTATTTATACTGCTAAGTCGCTGTAGCGTATATAAAAATCTTAAATTTGTGTATCGCTTGTAGCTGAAATTTTGTTAATTTTAGAAAGTCTACCTTTATAATATTTTTCTAAACGTAATAATCATTTAACCAATTATAATAATCACAAGAGTAGAAAATAATTATTTCATACTGTTTATTTTAAACCGTTAAAAATGATGTTTAAATCTTTAACGATAGGGAAATACTATCAATCTGAACAAAAATTCTATAGATGACATTATATATTAATGTTTATGTTGTATTTGTCAATAAATATACTGCTGAAAAAAACTCCTTGTTTCTAGCAGTAAAATATTATTGTATTTTTCTAATATTCTAGTTTTAGTAAAATATTATCAATGACTAAAATTTCTAACAAAAAAAAGTTCCACTCCTTTGTGATTAAATTATAAAGAAAAGAATATCAAGATATTAGATGATTTAAAGCCGCTTTAAGAACCGTTGTGTGAACGATCGACCAATCAAGAGAGATAATGGCAGCCATTGTTTGACTTGCCTAGAATTTATACTTTAATTTTATGCCTAGATCTGTCTCAGCCGCAAATAAATGGGGGGTTTTTTGTTTAAAATGGTATTCAGGCAATAACAATTTACTATATATGTAATAATTATTGTAATATTTATTTTAATAATTCAATCAAAGATCGCATATTAATTTACATTCATAGACTCAAACCAAATAAATCTTGCTACTTTTTATTTATAGCAATTTTCCAAGTGGAATTATACGGCTATCTCCTGACAGTTTAGAAATAAACTACTTACTAATAGACATCCTGTCTAATTAAAAAGACTATTTCTTTTATAAAGTTTATTTCCATTGAAATGGTTGTTGATATATTTTTTAAATATCTGACAGGCAAATGCAAAGTACAAGCAATAAGGTGAAATAAGGCTTTGGTTGATATTTTTCTTTCCTCTTCATTAAATTATTAATAATTACCTTTCGTCTCGAAGTACACGAATATAACATTCATTTAAAAACTACCTTTCCCTTCCAACTTTTATAATTTATATTAAATTAGATTTTTCACTATTCTCATTGTCTATTTGGGTATCGAAGCTGTTACAGTGATTAATACCTAAATGAACGAAAAAATGAAAAATCTGAAACTGAAATGAGTATTCAGAATAAATTTATTTCGAGAAATAAATAAGAAATCATTAAAAACAAATTTTGATAAAAATTAAATATTTTTGCATATATATTATAGAATTTTGGCAAAAAAATTTCTTTATTAGTTACTCTGACATTTCTCAATATTTCATCCAAAGATCAGTGAAAAAAGCTAAAATTTTGGAAAGTAAAAAAATAATTTTTTATGTCCAATCCATAATCCTTAGGAAATATTGCATTACTGAATTGAAAGTATTTATTGTCCCCAAAGCAATAAAAATCAACTCAATTATAGTATTCATTTTTGTTTAAGTCGAAGAATTATGTTTGATAACCTTGATGTTTTTAAACTGGGGTTCAATGATTCATGACGATCATATTTGATGTTCACTGATGATTCAACATGATGTTCAATGCTTTTGATCTTTCTGCTGCCAATAAATTATATATTTTTTAAGTTACTTCGCAAAAATTAAAAAAAAATTGATTTACCAGAATTTTTTTTCTTCTGTTCATCGCATTATTCAAACAATTATAGTCATATTTTAAAAATAATTTAATCTTACATAGAATCTTTTAATATAATTTAAGTTTAATATTTTTTATATTTTTCCACTTACAATTTATATCTAAGAATTTTTTGGAAATAGGCAAGCAGATTTGATGTAAATTTAAAAGAAAGAAGATAGAAATTGAAGAGGTTTAAAAAAATTCTAAATAATGTAATAATGTAACCGTTTATAGATAGTGCATCATCTATTTGATTATGTTATTGTGCTTAGATACAGCAACATTTATTTAATTATGTTAATGCTCATAGATAAGCACCTGTTTGATCATTTCTTATTTCCCTAATATTTCCTACAATTTCTTTTGTTTCTGTCATTGCATGATTCTGACAACTAGAATTGAAATATCTTTTTTTAAATAAGGTAAATTTAATACAGAACTTTTTAATATATTTTGGTGTTCCTTTTTTGATTTTTGGCATAAAATTTGTAAAAAAAACTTAGGAAATTTTTTGCAAATGGCAAGGTAGAATTGATGTAGCTTCAAAAGAAATAGACTAGAAAATAAAGAAGAATTAGGAAATCTAAGCTATGTTAACGTTCATAGATAGTGCATCATATATTTGATAATGTTATCGCTCATAGTCAGAACATTATTATTTGATAATGTTATTGCTCGTAGATAGAGGATCATTTTTTGATAATGTTATTGCTCACAGATGGAGCATAATCATTTGATAATTATTAATCTTTATAATTCTTCCTAGAATTTCTTTTATTTCTTTCCTCGCATTATTCTGGCAACTAACATAGAATTTTTGATATAATTTGGTCCTTAATGCGCTTTTTCTTAAAATTTTTTAGCTACAGTTTGTAAATAGAAAAGTTTCACAAATATTCTTTCAGACTTGATGTAAAAAATGATGTAACTTGATGTAAAAAAAACAGAAAGGGAAATAAAAAAAGTTGCGAAAATTCTTAGTTATGTCACCGTTCATAAATAGAGCATCATTTATTTGATAATGTTATCGTTCATAAATAGAGCATCGTCTATTTGATAATGTTATCGTTCATAGATAGAGCATAATCTATTTGATATTATTAAGAACTTTTTGCATTCATATTTTAAGTTATCAGCGTTAACATCTGATTTCGAATTTCCCCCTTTTTTTTCTCATTATTATTATCTTTAATTCATTTTTCTTGTAACTGGTGTAAAAGTAGTTCTTTTTTTTAAATCACATCGAAAGTCAGGAATTATTTACGTTTTTTTCATTTGTTATGTTTATTTTCTAACAATTTAATAATTGCTTTAGAAACAGACTTACTGAATAGAACTATACGAAAGAGATAAAACTAACCATCTAGTAATGTAAATGAGATGAAAGTTAGTCTGTCCTCTACTATCAAAAGTATTAAAAAAATTTCCATCTAAACCAAGAAAGAGAAATTCTGCCGGTTTTCAAAAACAAGCCATTCCTATGCCCTCCACGGGTAGTCCTCTGTACAGGTTGAAGAAGATGAGAGGGAACGAAAAAAAAAATGCCTTTCTCTACCCCCCTGGGTCGTTATTTATGCATTCGGTCTTGTCTTTCCCACCCCGCATCGCTTATGAATTATGGAAAGCGATAGACTCCTCTAAGCTCCATGGGAGGAGAAAACGAAAGCTGCCTTTTTTTCCTGCTTTTTCCGGGAGAGAGGCCTCCTTTATTGCATCGAACTCGAATCGAATGAGTCGATCACTTGGAGGAAAAGCTGAGCCTCCCTGCGCATGCCCCCCGACAGTTGGACACGAGCTGTAGTCGAATTCTTAGGGTCAATGCAATAACGTTTTTCTTAAACATCGATAACTAATTTCTTAAACATAGTTATCATTTTAACTTACATTGCAAGTTAAACATTTTCTTTAACTTACATTACAGTTATATTTATAATCACGTCGTATAAATTTCTTAAACATCGTTTTTTAAATGTATTTTAATCTCTTTAAATTGATATGGCTATTAACTATTTAAAAATTATGTTATAGTTTACCGTCAGTAACTTTTCTATAATATTTAAAATAAAATTTATGTAATTTGTAATTTTTGTAAAGTTCAATGCTCAAATCAATGCAGAAATTAATGCAAGTAAAATAATCCTGTTCAGTTTAAATCTCCTTATTTTAACTCATCGTTCAGTACATGAATCGCCTGTGATTCATACTATTATCTAATTAGTTATCTTCTTCTTTATTACGATTAAAAGATAGAAAATAAGTAAGCATCTTATTAGATAGTGGTCGAAATCACAGGTCTTCAATCATGGCAGCATCGATAAGAAAAATAAGGCATACTGTATAAAACTCATTATAAAGAATCATTAATTAATCCACATTAAGGCACCCATATGCTACATTATCAATGTATTGTACTTTTCTGTGAACAATATACTGCCTCGACATTTTTTTTTTCATTCAGAATTTATTTTCCTGTATTTTACTCATTTTGTATAAGAGGTTTCCAGTTATTGTTGCAGATGCTTCCAAACAGGAAACTTTATTTCATTGTTACCTTCTATATATAAAAAAGTAATAAGCATAAAAAAAGAAAAGAAAGATGATTCTTTTTACATGAAACAAATGTTTTAATATAGCTTCACTCAGATAATGGCAAGAAATTGGTATTGGAATCGGGAAAAAATGAGGGGGGGAGGCTAACAGATAAATCACATATGGGATAAATATATTATAAACTATTATTATTTTAAAATAAGACATAGATAACAGTATATAGTAATAAATATGAGATTTGTTAAAATATAGCGATGAATTTCTAACTAGGTAGACCTGGCAATTGTCTCGAATTTGCTTGAGGTCGCTCTAGGCAGTTGCGGTAGGCTCAGAAGAGATCACTAGTAGATCAATAATAATAATAATAAATCTTTTTTCTAATTACTAAATAAACAAGTTAATGAAAAATACTAATTCTATGAATTATAAGATGCAGAGATAATATTAACACTTTCCAAATGTAATTTTAACCTACGCTGTCTAAGGTAGAAATATCTAAGGTCGTCTCTTTAAGTGCCTATCTTTTTATCGCTTTAAAATAAAATAAATAAATAAACCATAGAAAGGTTTTGGTTGAATCTTAAGCTGACAATGGATATAAACTCTCCTTTTTATCATTGAGAATATGATGTTGTTTTGGTTATTAGGTTTTGATGTCTCCAAAATTTACGGCCAAAAAGTATCTTTACCTGCTTTTCCCAGTATTGCATTATTATTACGTATGCACATATGCTTCTTTGGCAACAGTTGCCTTTTTAAACTTGATCTCTTTCTCTCTCTCTCTCTCTACACACACACACACACACACACACACACACACACACACACACACACA
>JAOUZG010017314.1:7308325-7320437 GCA_026289955.1 Argiope argentata
AAAATTAAATATATTTTCTCTGAAAAATGTTATTTTTGGATTTTTAATCCTCTCTGTTTAAAGCGAACCGAGTAACTGAAAATTCTTTATTAGTACTCCATTGTAGATTAGTAAGTACAATTTAATTATTTTAATGAAAATAAAAATAGAGATAATGATGAAAATAACCAATAATGATGAAAATTTCAAATTTACAGGAATTTAAAAGAAAATTTACTGAAGAATAAAATTTAAACTCTATCCAACTTTCTAATATTGCTATTCCTATTTCTTTTTTATTTACATATATTACTCATTTACTTAGATATTTTTCATCTATTTTTACTCATGAATCATCATCAAGTTAGTAAAATTAAAGAAGGGTGTTTTATTATTGTGAGCTATATAAAGCATACAAGAACATCAAATAATGTTATGCTATTTATTGCAAACCTAGTTTTTATCGTATATAATTAATTATAATTTAAGATAATAAATCCTCTATAAGCAAAAATTAATTTTTAAAGTAGTTTTACATGTTGTAAAAATTCAAATTATTTAGATTTTAGTAAGGATTTAAGCCCAAGTCTCCGCGAAGATTTTCATTGGTCAAAAATAACTCCGCCTCTACTAGCTCAGTTTTTGTAGAATAGCTTTTATTTTCGAGTGCTGTCATGAATTCCTTTTTACTATTTTGTTTCTCATGATGATTTTTATTAATATTGCAAAGTGTATGTTGACATTATTTTATGAATGGATATTGAAGTATACAATTAAAGATTTTTTATAGCCTTTTCATTCACATAATCATAGTAAAAACCTTAAATAGAGCTATAAGATCTTCATAAATGTATTATTTGTTTTAAATACTTTATTCAATCATTTTCCTTAAATTTATCTGATATTTTTCATGGGTATAAAGTTTCTAGTCAGAATATAAAAATATATTATTAAATTTATTAAACTATTGGAGTTCTATGTATCACACATTCAATAATTGAGTTTTTAATCCTATTATAATTTCGTTTTGCTTGAACTTCAAAAATCTATTTTGTAATTTCTGTATTCAACATAAATAAATGATAATAGAAAATTTTCTTAAATTTTACTATCAGTTCGATCCTTTTAAAAAAAGAAGAAGCTTCCAATAGGCGAATGGGTATGACCTGTTCCTTCTCTGATTGGATAGAAGGTACATTGTTTGTCGTATTTTAATAACATGAATAATTCTTAACAAAACAGTATTCTTAAAAAAATATTTTAATTCTTAGTATTAAAAGTGGTTAGCTTAAATTAATTTGTTAAATCATCTTTAAAATTTAAATAAACAATTAATGACTTTGTTATGTTTCAAAAAAAAAAAAAAAATTCAGAAATCCACAGTTGTTATTTGTAAGAAATTAGTCATTTATTTTACTCGTATAAAATAACTTAATTATAGAAAGAGATTGATTAAATTGATTTGATTGATTGATTACGAAAAAGTAAATATAAATAGCAAATTTTGATGCTTTCGACACAAATAAAAAAGTAAGATAGTAGAAGAAAAAAAAGTCAAAAAAGTGAGAATTTTGTATATAATGATCTGATTTATAGATAATAATTCTTTCCTCCTTCTTCTTCTTTTTCTTTTAAAACCATGCTATCTTCCTCTGAAGTTCATCATGATGCATCTCAAGATTTCAGAGATTTCTAGTTGGGCTAATCACGTGACGCTTTCTGATTGGTTGAATGAAATTGACAATTGCTACCTTCTTCCTTTCTCGGCATCTTTGTAAATAACAATATATATTTTTTTTTTGCAAGCGTTTGGAAAAAAAAATGTAATGATTGTTTGCTAATAAATAAATATTTGAAGTGTGTTGATTCAATTTTGGATTAAAATTTATGATTATACAGACATTTAAGGAGGATAAAACTGTCTTTGAATAGAAATAGCATTTATTCCTAGAGGCGGTGCTTTATATTTGCCAAATTTTAAAGATTTTTTTTTAATTTAAAGAATTTTTTTACTAATATTTTGCATTTTTTAAAAAAAATAAACTAAAATAAAAAGAATGGCGAGGAAATTAAAACTATTCTTCCAGAGTTTAGCTGAATTTCAGACGCATTTCATATTATTTTCTCATACAAATAAATTGTGTAAAAAAATAAATTCGGAGAGCACAGTTAATAATAAAGAAAGCGGATAAAAATCAATAATTGTTTATTTTTTTTTCTCTTTTTTACAATATTTCTATTACAATATTTAAACAATATAATTTCTATTTCAAGGAGCAGTAGTTAGAAATTAATAAGGTAGTTTATAGAATTTTTTAAAAAATATTTTATATTTCAAAAATATTTTTATTGCTCTAAGAGAGAGCTAAAACAAATTTTTATATTTTTGTAATAAAAATCAATAATTTCAACTTTATTATTATGATAAGATTGTTTAATTTATTTGTATTATCGATTTCTAGTTAGTACAGTCCATTTTATTACGAGTGAGTTAATTTAAATTTTTAAAATTCATTGTTATGTACTACATTTTTGCTTTTTTCTCTAGGCAATAAATAAATTATTTATTAATATTGTTTCATCCTCAATTTATAATATTTGCAATAAATGTGCTAATCTTGATTTTAATTTTATGTTATGTAACAACGTTTAAATATGATTACGAATAATATAAATTGCTAAGAAAATAAATTCACTTAAGTTAACATTTTACGTGATTTTGATTAAATAAATATCTCGATACTTTCGGAAAGTAAACAGCTATTTAAAATCCGCTCTATTTATACCTTTTGTTCAGAGTAAAAGGCTATTTAGCTACTTGTAAACTAAAATTTTCTATTATCAAATAAGATTATTATTGCATGTTGGCAAAATATTTTTTTTCCTTCGCTGCAGACTTTTAAAATATTTTAGATTCGAAGGCAATTTTATTTTCTGTATTAATTTAATAACAATGGCAACATCACGTGATACATTAATAAGGACCCAATCAATATAATTTTAGAACGCATTGTACACCTTGTACGAGGATGAGGGTGTGACATCAACACATCGATTGAATCAACAAGTACATTGACATGCCCAACTATACATGTCACGTTACTTTCACTATTAGTCAACTGACTTCATTACCACGAAGCAGTTTTTAAAATTAAAGAAAGATTTATCATCAAAATACATCAAATCAAGAATATATAGGGAAGAATTCAGTACATACTTAGATATGTTTTCGAAGTGTCTATAGACGTGTAGAGAAATGAGGCAGCTCTTAAATCAAGAATATATAGACAAGAATTCAGTACATATTTCAATATGTTTGCGAAGTGTCTATGAAGTGTAGAGAACTGAGGCAGTTCTTAAATCAAGAATATATAAGCAAGAATTTAGTACATACTTAGGTATGTTTGCGAAGTGTCTATGACGTGTAAAGAACTAAGGTAGTTCTTAAATCAAGAATATAAGGGCAAGAATTCAGTTCATACTTAGATTTGTTTGCCAAGTGTTTATGACGTGCATAGAACTGAGGCAGTTCTTAAATCAAGAATATATAGGCAAGAATTCAGTACGTTTTCAGATATGTTTGCCAAGTGTCTATGACGTGCATAGAACTGAGACAGTTCTTTAATCAAGAATATATAGGCAAGAATTCAGTACATTTTCAGATATGTTTGCCTAGTGTCTATGACGTGCATAGAAGAATATAGAAGCAAGAATTCAGTACATACTTATACTTATATATGTTTGCTTCACATACTTATATATGTTTGCGAAGTGTCTATGACGCGTTTCTTAAATCAAGAATATATAGGCAAGAATGTGATGCATATTCAGATACGTTTGCCAAGTGTCTATGGCTTCTACAGAATTTGAGGCAGTATTTTTTTTAAAACCAAAAAAATGAACATTTTTTGGCACATATAAATACATCGGGGGAATAAAGTCAAAAATGGTAATGATACGCTACATCTGTTAGTTTGATAAATAAACGGTTGTGATTTCTACCAGCGGCTCTTAATCCACTCCATGATAAAATTGCTATTTTTAAAACTGAAGAATTTTCGATACATCAAAATATATCAAAGGAATAAAGTAAAAATATATTATTAGTCACAGTATTTTCTATCTGTTCAATTATATAAACAAATGGTAGACATCTGCAACAGATTCGGCATCTTTCAGAAGCAGCATTGCATGTCTAATTTAGATAACAGGGCTATCTCTACTTCTGGAAAAGATATTCCCCACACAACACAATCATTTGAAAGTCCCATTTATGCCCTGGATATAACAGTCGCCTTTTATATCAGCCTATTCTTGCAGCGATTAAGTCGATGGGCCTCCAAGTAGGGATTGTGGGTCAATTCGCACCAACGAACAGTTTGCTCGTTTCCGAATTGCTTGTCCTCATTCTGAACACACCGAAAGTGGCCCAAGGGAACCGAACAGAGGGTCCTTTGTGTTTCGAGAAAGAAAAGAAACGATTGAATAACTTCCGCACTCCTGATTTCTGTTTCAATAAGAGTCTCGCTTCAATGCAAGAGTTTTTCTTGTTTTCATTTTTGAAGGCTTCATTTGGTGAATTCAGCGGCATATTTTTTACGGCATTCTTCGCCTTCTTTCTTGCTGAGATGAGCTGCTTTTTCCAATGCCGCCCATGTACCGTTAAATGTAAGTGGGAATTTTCGAAGAGCGTATTTACCAGCATAAAGAAGCCTTAATTTTTCATTTTCTTGTAAGGGACCTAATTATACATTAGCATAGAAAACGGGGTCGTAGGTTGGACCGAGGTGATACATGCCACAGACTATTTATTTGTTTCACCTGCTTAGCAGTGCCAGTTTTCCAAAATAACAATAACTTTAAAAGAAAAAAATCCTCTCGGCAATCTGGAAGGCAAAGGTTTATTCCTTTTCATCACAGTTAATATTTCATGAATCTAATTTCAAGCAAAATTAGGGCTTGAAAATGTTTTATTTCTTAAATTCTCAGATGTTATATTTTTTACCGATTTTTTCATCTTATACTGAGACGGAAATTTTTTAATTTGGAAGTTATTCATCTTAATGAGGCTCTAATTTGTCTAATTTTAATTATTTTTCTATCATCAATATTAAGGAAGTTATAGCGAAATGAGCCGGCCCCTTGGCATAGGGCGAGCGCGTCTTCCCCGTAATCTGGGCGTCCCGGTTTTTCTTCTTCTTTTGTGTTCTATTGGTAAGGTATGTGAATATGCTCCTTGTAAAAAGGGGCTGTGAAAATAACTGTGATGAGCGAGTAGCAAAAGTCGTACTCTTGGCCCTAGTTTACGCTACTACAAAACAAGAAACGCTGATTAGGCTTAAATCGTTGATTACCCCAACGAGCTTGTACATGGCAAGTACCATAAGAAACAATAATATCATTAATAAAGAGCATCTTGTTCACTTAAGATAAATAAACATTTCATCATAAGAAAAGCTAGACAGGAAGAATTGAAAAGCTCTGGCGAATAGTTACAAAAAGTAAATGAGCATGTACTAACCTTGGAACTCATCTTATTTGGTTACCATGCTCTTGAAAATAAATCATTATACTGGAATAAGTCCTATAATTGTGCCATAAGAAGCAACTAAACAACAACATAGCAAAATGAAAATCCTCCCACAGCCATTTCCATCTCCTTTGAACTAGATGGCTCATTTACAAACTCACCTTAAGGTTTTTATACTTTTAATACATTCCAAGTCGATTTAAATCCAAATGAAATTATTGCAATTATTCTGTTCATAAGATACAGACATTAGAATGGTGCATATTATAATGCATAATCATTTCATAAATTTACAAAGAAGCAAATATATTAATGGAAAAATAAAATAAAACAACAAATAAATAATTTTAGAGGCAATTATCATGCTTCGTATCTAAATATATGTGAGTGTTAGTTTACACTTCATTTGTTTCACTATACTATTGCTTTAGTTTTATTGCCATTTCATATATGGAGTAAAAAATCCCCATTATGCTATATTCCATTTGTTTCACTACACTATTATTCTAACTTCATTGCTATTCCATATATCAAGTATGTTGCTGTTGTTGTTGTTGCTTATCCCCTTGGTCTAGACCCCTAGACCAAGTCCAAAAGATCGTGCCGCATCAAAAGGTCAAAAACACTCTTGCTCTCATCCGACACTGCAAATTTACTTCTTAAAGATAAAATTATTTGAAAACCTTTACTTACTTATCAATTAGGAATATATCAAGCATAAAATTATAGAACAAATAACATTCAAATTTAGAATGCACCGCAACGATAAAAAAAGTAGTACTATTTAATTTTATAAAATCAAATATCTGGCATGATGTTGGAAATTGAAAAACTAAACCACTTATCTTAACTACGCCAAAGAGCACAGAATATAAAAATATATCAAAAGGAAAGATTTTTTCAAAGCTATTTATAAATAAATTTGAGATATTTCCTTTTAACTACAGTTTGTAATAGCCGTAAATTCTTACTCATGTCTAAGGCGCCGGCAAGACGTCAGCAATCCATACCGAAATTACTTGCAAAAGAACAGTCTACTTCTAAACCGCTCAAACTGACATTACCATAAATCCCCGCAGTTGTTTTTCTTATATATATATTTTTTGTTTCCATAGGCTGCCATAAACGAGGTGTTGTGATTACGTTAAACGAGAGCTTGTAAGAAAGGTGTTCGGTCTCGCTTAACTACGCACTAAAAACATGATCACCAATCCAAACCTCTTAAAAACCCAATAAATGTGTCGCATACCATTTAGAGATATCAATCGTTTACGACCATTATAAAATTTATTTGTGTCATTTACTTACCATACGACGGGGAAATTTTATCTGTACTTGACCATCATTACAAGCATCCTCTAGTAACCCCCCACCCCATCCCAACCCTCAGAATGGATAATGGCGCTGGCAAAAGGAGGCTTCCCCCACTTTATTTCCGATAACTGTCTAAGGGGACCGCCATTTCATAGCCGCATAAAACAAACAACTTCCGTATACGCAGAGATTTCTATTCTCGATTACATAAAACACAAGAAGGACAGCAAATCATTCCCCTGGCAAGTGACGGTCGGACAAGACGGTTCATATTGTTGATTGGCAAGATGGTGGTGGAAGAAAAAAAAAGGGAGAAGATTCTGCTACCAAACCTGCCTGCCGATTTCGCTACCAGTGATTGATTCTGTTCTTGGCAGAACTCGTTCCAGTTCTGTAAAACCTGCTCAAGCCTTAAATATTTTATGGTTTCGCATAAAACTCGGGTCTCCTTATTTAAAACCTTGATGGGTTCCTCTTATTTAAAAGGAAAAGATCACGGTGAATAATTTATTTATTCTTCTAAGAGCTAAATTTATTTCGGTTAGAAGTTAGGTTTTTGAATTTTCTCCATCTGCTGTGCGTCACCTTTTTGGAGTAATTTGCTTCTGGGGGGGGAACCCGGATGGAAGGGGGAGGAGGACGAGTTGATGCAAATAAAATTCATTCTTCATTACCTTGCGGGCTTTGAGCACTTGGGAAGGAAGGAATTTACTTTCCTTTTTAGGGTAATAAAACGTTGAACCAAAATTCGATGAGCCTTTTCATTTTCTGCAGTTCTTGAAAGTGCGTATGATGGAAACTTTTTACCAAACTCCCCCCCCCCCCTCAACTTTAATTTGCATTCGAATTAATGGAAAAATGGAGGGAGAAATTGGTTTTAATTTAATTTTTAATTTAGCTTGGGATTTTAAGAGAAATTTTCAAAGAAGTTTTATATGTTTATTAAAGCAGTCTCGAAGCTTTTCATTTTAAAATAAATGACTTCTTTGATCGTAATAGAGGACTTCTTTTGAATGAATTTGTAACACTTTGGAACTTCTTACTTAGGGTTCCTCTTCCAAATAAATCGATGCAATGAAAAATATAGGCATGTCAGATCTTTTACAAACAATAATTCAAAATAATTTAAAAAGTATTATTATAATTCAAAATAATAACTTTAGATCAAATGCTAAATTTTAAACTGTTTCACAGATTTTATTTTGTTGTTTTGTTTTGTTTCAATCCTTAAATTAGGTTCATATATGACAATCATTTTAATTTAATCATTTAATTTAATTTAAGTAATGAATTTTGACGATATATAGTTTAAAAATGAAGATGTGATATCCTTTTAGAAACATCGAAGTGTGTCAGGGTAGGTATAAAAATAGGAACGTCCAAGTTAGTTTAATCAAGTGAAAGTTATCGAATGAATTCTCTTTTTAAAGTTTTGATCATCAGTGAGTTCTTTTTGAGCATTTTTCGCTGCTATTTTTGAATAATAACGATTTATTTTGTTTTTTTTTCTGCAATCTTTTTTTATATATGTTTTTTCGGTCTTATTTTTAGTGCTTTTGTGTTGAATAAAGTGTTGTTTACAAAGCGGTTCCAAAACATATTGACACTTTTTCACAGTATACGGAACTTACTGAACCGATGCTTTTGCAATTGTATGTACAAATATTCACAAATAAACAAGAATAGACTTTAGACTATATGTACGGTGGAGTTATAAAATAATCATACTTAAACTTTTACAATTTTTTCTCGTTAATTGTTTACGAAGTGAGTTATAATTAAGATGATTTTGATTCCATTTTAGAATATCCCTTTCTCAATCCTTTGAATTTTTTTACAGTTTGAAATAAAGCCTTAAGTCATCTTCTGACAGATTTTTCATCATATTTAACGGTTTTGTTTTCAGTACATAAACAGTTCAAATCGAGTTTTTTTTTAAATCTTTAATCTAACCACGAGAAATAAAAAGAAACCACATGGAGCAAGATCTAATGGATAAGATTAGAATTTTTATGAATAAGATTTAGGATAAGATTAGATTTTGCCAAAAAAAAAATCTTCATGACCCTGAATCTACACGGAAATATTGTACTATTGAGGAAGACATGATTTTTTAAAGCAGACGATTTCCTACATATTTTTCATGCAGAATATTTTTGATACTTATACATTATTGTTATTGATTGTTTGATCTTCAGGTCCAATAAATGTACACAAGGCCTCTGATATCAAATAGGTAGATTAAGATATTGACTCTTTTTGGCTTTATTCGGACCAGTTAATAACTTGAGTAAGTGCTAAGCCTTCATCTCAATATCTTGCTGCAACAATTATTGAGTCTTGTAGCAAATTTATAAAGCTTCACATAACGCCATGCACTTTATGAACATGCAAAATTTATTATCCGATAAGACGCACTTAAACGAATATTTTCTAACAAAGACTACTATCAATGAATGGTACAATAAATGCAGGGTTAAAACTAGAAAAGATGTCAGAGAAAAAGACACTGTTCCCCGAAACATTTTTTTTTGTGGTTTTTGTGATAGTTGTCATGAGTACCTAGTTTCCTTAAATTCTTTTCTTTGCTTCTGTAACATAGACAGTCCTGTTATATTTTGGACATACCTCATAGCAACAAGTTTGCCATTTGCCAAAAGTTAACCTTTTGCACTCCGATGGTGCTTCTGACTCACCATTCAAGATTGTGCATCATTTTGACATTTTATTTATTTATTCTTCAAATTTAATTGTTAAAAACGTCTACATAATGGTTAAGAGATGTAGATTAATTTTCCAAAGAAATTCGACTTTAAAGAATTGTGTATATTTATTTAATTTTCATAGCAATAAACAAATTTTTGTATTAGGTGAATAATTTTGCATCTAATTATTTTTCGGAGTGCAAAGGGTTAATTAGTTAGATAGTTAAAATTAAGCAGATAAAAAAATCAATTAAAGGGAGAGATTAGTGCTTTGTAATGGCATGTATATATGGGTAGCTTAAGTTGTAAGTAAATTGGTATACTTAATAAATAACCAATAATAATTTAAGTAATAAACTAAGAACAGTGATCTGAGCATAAAAGGTTAAAAAATCATCAGTAATATTAAAAATTAACTACGACAGTTTTTATGTGTCATTCGTGAAACTAATAAATAAGCAATAATAATAATATAAGTGATACTTATTTTTTTTACCCAAGGTAATCCAAACAGAAGCAAAAAGAAAAAAAATTGCCAGTTATATTAAAATTGTAATTTAACAGTTTTTGTCTAAAAAAATGTTTTAAAAAATTCAATAAAAGAAGAAAAAAAACCCTTTTTTATGTAATATGAAAGTAGCAATAATCTATTATGACATTTTTATTTTAAACAATGAAGGGAAAAAAACAAGAGGGTTAGGACTACGCCTTTTTCAATTTTTTTTATTGTTTTGAACCCTTCTTTTGCATAGACCATAAAATAGTTAAAATATAATTTATTAGCAGACATTAGAGGTTTCGGAAAGATTCCATGGACATGTTTTCGCTTATTAAATAAAGCACGAAGGCCGAGGGAGGTCCAGGATTCTTCGGTCGTTTCCCTCTTCTTTTTTCGTGATTTCTTTTTTATGTATTTAGCGTAATTCTCGGTACACAAAAAATGTCGGTCCGGCCTACCGTGCGATACCTTACCAACCGTGACAGTAGGGGGGAGGAGAGGAAAAAAATCCAGTAATTTATAGTGCATATGTCAGTGGCTTTTCAAAATTTATTTGTGCAGCATACCGCAAAAAAGGAAAAAAAAGAAGCATCTTATGTAGAACAATTTTTCATAACTGTATTTGCTTTTTATATTCTACTTCTATGATACCAAGTCTCTGTTAGCTATTTTAAAAAACGAATTTTGTTTTTACTTCTTTAATTTGTTTATGATTAAGTAAAATAATATGATTAAGATAAAACTTTCATTTTTTTCATCCATTTTTTTTAATGTTTTGATTTACAAATTAAAGTGATTCCCCTCATAACACCATCATCGTTATTAAATCATTAAAAGAGGGAAATGATTGCATGACTTCACTTGTTAAACAACACCTTCTCGAAAAAACGAAGAATTTCCAATAAAAAATAAGTTAAAAAAGGAGTTTAAATTATGGCTTTAATAACAACTGAAGGTAATTGAAATAACTTTTTGCCAATAATTAGAAGTTATGCCCAGTTTAGATGGTTTGCTATCCTGCTATTATGGATTAGTTAAAGAAAAGTGAAATAAATCATGGACTAGTTAAGGAAAAGTGAAATAAATCATGGGTTAGTTAAGGAAAAGTGAAATAAAAATCTCATGTACATAGGCACAAGGCTTAAGAAATAAAAAACAATAAAGATTAAAATGAAATCTGCAGTGCGTATTTCAATGTATCATGTCAGAACACAATTTCTTGAACGGAAAAGTACCACTTGCTCGTGCGAGTTAAATTATATTTCTATTCATTTTAATTGTTTTATTAAATCAGTCACTTTAGTATTGCGAACGATCAAAAACAACAACAACTTTGTCTCACATTTATTGTTAAAAAATATCACATTTCCTTTTTTTAAAAATTTCATTTCATATAATGACGTGGTCAAAATGGCATTTTTCTAGGTTTTATTTGATGTAGTCATAAACTTGTTTTTTTAGATTTTGATAATTCAATCTTAAAACGTTATTAAAGGCTGATTATTTGAGATGCTCGTGCAGATAATATGATTTCAATTTTTGGCCTACGGAATTTCATTGACGCCAAAAACCACATCATGTTCTGACATGATAAAGAAAGTAATTGCGATGCAATTTAGAATAAGACATATAAAATAATTTGAAGCTTTGTTTCCCTGCCATGACAATTTTTTATCTGTAATACTCAGATCAAAACTATTCACTAAAGTCGGATTGAAATAAATAGTAATTATATAACAGGAAAAAAAGTGTGATGCTGAGAAAAAATGACAACAAAAGATTTCAATTAATCCGTGAAAAGAGAATATAACGAATCAGCTTAAATATAAATTATAAAAACTTCAAACTATTTATCTATGATAATTTATATTTATTAATGTTTAGATTTATTCGCATACTAATAAATCAATCTATTCAAACATTTAAAAAATGGCCTATCTAACTTGTTTGATATGAAAACAAAAGTTGTGGTTTGTGTATTTAATAATGTGGCGTGACCAAAAGCGTGGAATGTTATTAAATTTGCCTAGTGTTACAGACGACTCTGGACAATATATATATATATATATATATATATATATATAT
>JAOUZG010017314.1:7320537-7339903 GCA_026289955.1 Argiope argentata
TATATATACACAGAGAGAGAGAGAGAGAGAGAGAGATTTTTAGAGTAGAAAAAAAATTAATGATTAAAAATATAATAGACGCAGTTTTAGTAGTATAAATTAATATTAAACACAATTTCGTTATTCAAGTTATTTTAAAGTAGCAGTTGGGAAAGGAATTTGAAATGTTGTTCATTTCATAAAACAGATTTGTTAAATTAAAGTGAAATGTAGCAAATCAAGCATCTTTCTATATAAAAATTTCGTTTAATCAAAACTAAAACAAGTAATATAAAAAAAAATAAGTCAATTCCTACTTGGGTAAACAAAGAAATTTTTTATTTTAGTTACTCTTTGTTAAATAAATATAATTGATATAAATAACACCGAGTTTTGGAAGAATTGAACTCGCATTCTTCACCTTAGATTGATAAATACTGAAATCCTTGCATTTGACTGATTGAGATATTTATTACCTGTTGATTTCAATTTTCATTACAAACTGCTGAAACTCTATTTAAATTACTAAAAATCATTTAAATTCGATTAGTAAATTAATATTTGTAAAAAACTGTTTTAAGAACAAGTGTCATTCATTACAAGTTCAAAAATATATATTTGAACTTGAGTGGATGAATAAAAAGTATTTTATTGACGATTGAAAATTTGAACAAGATGTATAAATATAAACAGGGAGAGTGTGAACTAATAGTAGGAATTGAAAAATTGAAAGCATCGTGCATAATTAAATCTAAGTTAGCCATCTTATCTGACAGACTTCATTGTAATGACATCTTTCAGATATTTAATAGACTGTAAATCAGTTTAAGAAAGTCTACTTATTTTCTGCGAAGAATATTTGATGAGTTTCGTTAAAAGTTTCATAAAGTATTCTTTAACTTCTTGTTTCCAGATAACATGATATTTTAAACTTAATAATCTACATATCCATTGCATATAATGTGCATATTACTATGTTTAAAATGCCTTCCAAGAAGGACAACCAGTTTTTAAAACCGCAGATATTTATAATGCTGACATTAAAGAAAAATGAATGAAGTTTATATCGCGCAGAGAATAAAAAAATTATTTAAATTTCCTTCAAAAAAAATTCTTGAATTTCAAAAGGAGATTTTCCTAGTTAGAATGTCACTCAACACTCTAGGTATCTTCGATCAGATTTTAGAGACTTCCACTGACTATAAACAAGTTAACGTATAGATAAAATTGCAAAGTGGGTGTTAATTCCCGTAAAAAACAGCATTTGCATTAATTTTCCTCAAGATTACTTAAAATCTTTTCAAAAAGAGAGAAATTATTCACATTTTCAACATTTTTATTTTATTTTCATTTTTTTAATTGAGTTTGGAATATATGAAAATGGTATTGTTGAAAATAATGCAGAAAATAGTTTAATGTTATCCTTTTACATTTTTTTTCTGAGTTGATTACATTCTTCAATTTACGTAGTGGCTCTCAAAATTGTCGGAATAAACGCTTTTGCTGAATGTAGATGTTTCTTCTATGTCCTATGTATATTCCACTGAGTATTTTTTTTTTCTTTCAGAAGAATCAATAATTTTATATGGATAATATAAGAATATTTGAAAATGCCTTTTAAAAATTATAAAATATTATTCATAAAAATTTATTGAGCAAAACAACATCAAGCAATGAAATGTATGTAATTTGTTACGATTTTATATTTTCTTGAATCTTGGGATTAACGTGCAAATAACAATCATAATTTCATTTCTACATTGGTTTTTGATACTCTTATTTCATACAGCATCTTCAGAATCCACACAATAAACAACATCATACAAAAGAAATACAATGGGGGGTTGGCGTCCGGGCTCAGAGGTAGCGTGTTTTCCTCTTGATCTGGGCTCGAGCCCTGGTCAGGGCATGGTTGTTCTTCTGTGTTCCATCATTGAGGTGTGTGAATGTGTCCCCCCATAAAAAGGGGCTTTTCAAGCGAATAAGATAAGTGTGTGTCATCTTCATGTGAGGTAAAAATCAGACTGTCCTTGGTTGCTTGCTCTGGAGGTATGGCAGAATTGGACACGTCATCATCATCACAGCAATGGCATTACAACTCCCCAAGTTTAAGTACTTAGAAAAAAAAAAGACGATGCGGCTTTCTCATGAGGAATGTAGACTTTTCTTGGTGCAATGACAAGCAGTTTAGAAAACATTGGCTTGAGCTTATTTTGACGTTATATCAGGGCTCTTTTGGATTGACTCCGTTTTATAGAATTGCGCCTTATAATGAAGATTATACCTGAGCCGATGCTCATTGCCCCAATTGTAGGCATTTGATAATGTGGAATTCAATGAATAGTTTCGTTTGCTTGTCGGATATAAAAATCGAAACTCTGCAACAAATGTCACCACGAATTGTGACAATGTCCTTTTTATGTTATATCAAGGCTCTTTTGGATTGACTTCGCTATATAAAATTTCACCATATAATGAAGATGACACCTGAATCAATGGTCATTACCCTAATAGGATGCGTTTGATGCTGGTGAATTTAACGTATAGTTCGTGTATATGTGAATATAAAAGTCGAAACTCTGCCACAAATGTCACCGAGATTTGTGAACATTTTCTTGCACGAGTTTCACTGAAAGCACAGCGGAAGTTTCTGTTGCCTTTATACTGGAACTGCAGCCTTCTACGTTAAATCCGTTTGAACCAAACGTCCCCTCGCTGGTCCCTGAACCGAAGTTCATTGTTCTAATGGGAGGTATTCGATACTGGAGAATTTAATGAATAGTTTCGTGTGTTTGTCGTATATAAAAATCGAAACTCTGCCACAAATGTCACAACAATTTGCGACAATTTTCTTTTTACGTTATATTAGGCTTCTTTTGGATTGACTTCGCTGTATGGAATTGCGCCATATGATGAAGACGATACCTGAATCAATGTTCATTACCCTAATAGAATGCATTTGCTGCTGGTGAATTTAACGTATAGTTTGTGTATATGTTGGATCTAAAAATCGAAACTCTACCACAAATGTCACCGAGATTTGTGAAAATTTTCTGGCAAGAGTTTCAATGGAAGCAGAGCGGAAGTTTCTGTTGCATTTACACTGGAGCTGCAGCCTCCTACGTTAAATCCGTTTGAATCAAACGTCCCCTCACTGGTCCCTGAGCCGAAGTTCATTGTTCTAACGGGAGGTATTTGATGCTGGAGAATTTAATGAATAGTTTCGTGTTTATGTCGGAGCTAAAAGTCGAAACTCTACCGCAAATATCAGCACGATTTGTGAAAATTTGTTTTTGATGTTATATCAGGGTTTTTTGGATTGACTTCGCTATATAGAATTGTGTCATATAATGCAGATGAAATCTGCACCGATATTCAACGCCTTAATGGGAGGTATTTGACGCTGGAGAATTTAATATATAGTTTCGTGTATATGTCGGATCTAGAAGTCGAAACTGTCACAAATGTCACTAAGATTCAATGGAAGCACAGCAGAAGTTTCTGTTGCAGTTACAATGGAGCTGCAGCTTCCTACGTTACATCCGCCCTTCCACAAATGTAAAGTGGTGTGGAGAGAGAGTTGCCAGATCAATTGCCGTCTTCGCCATCTGACCACGATTCAAAATTACAAAGTCCGTCCCCCCAAATAGCCCTAGTGTTGCTTTACAACGAGACCTTAATATATTTTAACTAAACTAATCCCTTAAAGATCGCTCGGGATCCTGTCGGGAGATCGGGAGTCCTGTATATGCAGCTACCTATTTTTATAATATCTATATAGTTTTTCCAGTGACAATTGATTTATTAATTATAATGATATGGAATGTTTTCCCCAGAAATAGTTATCCTTTCATGAAATCAAACTAAATAACAATACTTTTGAATTAAATGTTTATTTATTTGCTTCGGATTTTCAGTCGGGGAAATAATTAGTCTAAACATAATAATGACTATTTTAGGTACAATTACCATTTACTAAATTGCTCTATTTCCTTGAAAGAACACGAGGGAGGGGAGGGGAAAGAATCAAAATCCATTTTGGTCGTCATTAGTTTGGGCGGGGAAGGGATTTGCCTAGCGGCGCGCGAAAAGAACTTGTACCGCTCTGGGTTTTATGCCTGCCATAAATTACCTGAGAGTGCATCACGAACAATACGAGACATGGATTAATTTGAGGTTATTTCTGGCGTCCATAACTCAGAATTTTGAAACATGCTGTTATTATTATTTCATCGGAAAACGAACCCATTTCTCTTTCTGAATTTTTCATGATAACCTTTTGCTTCGGATTTGCAAGAAAAAAACTTTCGCCTATTCATTTTTAATCCACGAAGAGATTCGTTGTTGCTTAGTGAGGTTTTTCATTTCCAGCTGCAATATGTGTACAGATTTTTGTACAATCAGTTTTATTTTTTAGCATTTAATCATTGTAGGTATGATCAGTTTTTCTTCCGTCGTGGACTTTCTAGGAAACAGAACAACTTTGCAACTTGCCAGTTTTATTTTTAGCATTTAATCTTTGTAGGCGTGATCAGTTTTTCTTCCATCGTGGACTTTCTAGGAAACAGAACAATTTTGCAACTTGCAAGTTTTATTTTTAGCATTTAATCTTTGAAGGTAAGATCAGTTTTTCTTCCATCGTGGACTTTCTAGGAAACAGAACAATTTTGCAACTTGCAAGTTTTATTTTTAGCATTTAATATTTGTAGGTATGATCAGTTTTTCTTCCAATGTGGACTTTCTAGAAAACAGAACAATTTTGCAACTTGCGATTTTCTTAGAATGAAAAAAAAGAGCTTTAATCTGCTTAAATTTATTATTCGAGGATTGTAGAATACAGTAAATAAAAATTATTCAATCAATTACCAAATTATTTTACAATAAATGAGCTTATAATTTGGTGGAATTAGAAATTTGGACAATGAACAACCAGTAATTTGACAAATAATGCATTTTAAGTGTCCCGTATAGTTTCATTTTTATACCATTCATCTATATTTTTGCAACTAATTTAACGTTGGCTATCCTCATCATTTTTCAAATTTTTTTTTTAAAAAAACCTGCATTTCAATTTTTATTGTATTTTAGATGCTTTATGACTAACTATATGTAGAAATGCTTTATAATACAATGCGCATTATTTAGAAGTGTATGTATAACTATTGTACTTTAGATGCCTTATGGCTATACTAAGTGACTAAAGTAAACTAAGACTTTCCGTAAGACAGTCGTGGCCTCACATTGCGACTCCTCTGGGGTTAGAATATTATTAAAATGTAAAGCTTTGTTCATGAGAAAGTTACGATATGAAATTCAGTGCGTAGAAATAGAATGTGACCTGAATATCAGATAACAGAAGGAGCTTGGAGCAATGAATCGAATATTAGTTCAATAGCCACATGCACGAAGTGCTTAAGAACAGATGTTCAATTAATGATTTTTTTCTCCACGGGTGGAGTAATTTTCATACGATGGCTTTCTGGCACAGAGGTAGTGTGCCTTCCTCGTGTTCTGGGAGTCCCGGGTTCGAGTCTCGACTTGGGCATGGTTGTTCTTCTGTGTGCTATCTGTGAGATGAGTGACTGTGCCCCCTTGTAAAAAAGGGTTGTGCAAGCAAATATGGTGAGTGTGTAGCTAAGTCGTACTCTTGGCTCTAATTGGTGCTACTTCAAACAAGAGACGCTTATTTCGGCTTAAATCCGCTAGTGCATCAGCGGACTTATCCATATTAAATGGCATTAGTAACAACAGCATATGCTATAAGAGAATTGTGGGCAACCGAAAATACATTATCTGATCCTATGAACTACCTTGCTCTCAGAATGATCAAATCAAAGCATGGCCTTGGAAAATGAAACACACTTACTCCTATGAATTACTTTGGTCTCAGCAAGGCCATTAAGCAGGATTCTGGAAAATCAAACTCACTCACTCCTATGAATTACTCTGGTCTCAGCAAGGTCATTAAGCATGATTCTGGAAAATCAAACTCACTTACTCCTATGAATTACTCTGGTCTCAGCAAGGCCATTAAGCATGATTCTGGAAAATCAAACTCACTCACTCTTATGAATTACTCTTTCAGTTACAGTTGCAGAAAAGCGAATTCAAACTGGAGAACGACCGCATATTAATATTTTGAATAATAAGAGTAATTTATGTGCTACATATGTTATGCCCGCGTCCTGAAACAGAGGTAGCGCTTCTTCGCCATCTGGGCGTCCCGTGAAGAACTAAGAGAGAATAATAAGGGCACACTTTTTAGAATACACTTATTATTCAAAAGTGGTCAACTTTTTAGTGGGAAAAGGGCTAACAAATGCACTTATTATTAAAAGAAATGACTAAAAATCAAATTTGGTCGCTTTAAAGCTAATAATTTACTCTATAGACCATATTGAACTACTGTTTCTTAACATGCAAATAGAACAGCAAGCTATAAATGGAAGCCTCTCAGAAATATCATATTATATGTTCTGAATCAAACCTAAAAGGAATGATTGACACCAATCAAGTTCCATCAGTTGCATTATGCAAGAAGACATTAGGATTGGTGGCCGACCATTTCATGTTCATGAGAAACAAAACCACCGAAAGCACTTTAAAACTCTTTTAGACGAATTGCACGCCAAGAATACAACCTAATTTAAGAGACACTCGGCTGTCAATAAAATCTAAATTATTTGTCCTTTATGGAAATTGAAAACAATAGAATTCGCATGATTTATTTGTTTGAGTAACGGCCCTGTTTGTCATGCTGGTGACAGCGCTTCTTCCTTGGACGGAGTTCTCCAGCTCGACAGGAAAGAGTGGACGGACGAAGCGTGCGCACGAACCGCTGGATTCTCATGAGAAGAGCCTTTCTTTCCTTTGTGTGCTTTCAGATTTATTTCTCCCATTCATGGCTTAATTGGCCAACTCTGGAAATGTATATCTCAACCGGTGCAAACGTCAGCTTTTAGAGAAATTTGTTGGTAGCAAGCGACCAAAGTCTGATTCGTTGTTTGATTTTTTGTCTGAAAATTTCTGGAGAAACAAAATGTTTGGATTTCGTCTGAAAATTTCTGGATTAAAGGAAATTTCTAGATAAAAAGAATTTTTTTTGGATTTTCATCTGAAAATTTTAGGATCAAAGGGAATTTTTTGATTTCGTCTCAAAATTTCTGGATTAAAAAGAATTTTTTTTGATTTCGTTTGAAAATTATAGGATTAAAGGGAATTTCTGGATTTCGTCTGAAAATTTCTGGATTAAAGGAAATTTTTAGATTTCCTTTGAAAATTTCTGAATTAAAGAAAAAAATCTGGATTAGAGGAAATTTCTGGATTTAATCTCAAAATTTCTGGAATAAAGGAAATTTTTGGATTTTTCCTAAAATTTCTAGAAACTTTATATACGTTTCATTATTGAAGAATTTTAAAATATAAATGTACATTTCAGAATCTAAATGTACATTTCAATCGTAGGAAACTTTACAATAACAATAATAATTTTGAATTTCGTTTGAAAATTTTAGAATTAAAGGAAATTTCTGAGTTTCGTCTGAAAGTTTCTGAAGTAAAGGAAATTTTTGGATTTCCTCTAAAAATTTATGGACGACAGGAAATTTCTAGATTTTGTCCGAAAATTTATGGAAATATAACATAAATGTCATTATTGAAAAATTTTAAAATATAAATGGAAATTTCGGAATCTTAATGTACATTTCAATCGGTACGAAACATTACAAAAATAATAATAAATCGTTGGCAAAGAAAATCATATCTGTTTCAGCAGTCTAAAAAAATTACATATATAAATGCTATGCTAAAATGGGTACAATTATTATTCATTCCTGAAAATTTCTAAATTAGAAGCACATATCTATGTATCTCAATGTAAATCACAAAAATCTTAAAATTTCTTAATATTAAACGTCGAGTTTGATTCAGTAGTCTGGATTTCCGTCTGAAAATTTCTGCATTGAATTAGAAAATTTATGAATATTATATAAGCTTTATGATTAAAGAATTTTAAAATACAAATAAAAATCTCGTAATCTTAATGTGTAATGCAATTGGTACGAAGTTTTTAAAAATTTTTAATAAATTTGAATTATAATTATTCAATAAATGATTAATATTTTTTTTGTTTTGAAAAGAGAATCAATTCTGATTTAGATCTGAAAAATTCATGTTAAAATGGCATAATTATGATTCTCTACTGAAACTTTCTAAATTAGAACTATATTGTATATTTATGCCGGTCCAAATGTCATATTTTAGAGAAATTTCTCTGTAATAAGCGCCAAGTTTGATTTTCGAGTGAAAAACTCTGGATTAATAAGGAAATAGCTGAAAGGAATAGTGTAATAATGATAGCCTAACGAGTTTCTTGTTGGCTTTCATTCGTCATCGTCGTTAAATTTTGGCGAGTGTTTGTGAGAATGTTGAAATGATAAAAGACAGGGAGAAATTCTTTAAAATAAATGTTACAATGCCATAAAGAAAGAAGATTCCGTTAACATATGGCATATTTATAAATTTTGGAGTGCGAAATTTTTCGAATATATTACAATAACCAAACAAATTTGTAGGTGAATTATCATGTATTTGTCTGAATCAAGGTATATTAACACTTTGCATTTCGAAAGATAATTAGATGAAAAATTATTCACCTAATACAAATATTTGTTTATTGCTATGAAAAATAAATATACATAATTCTTTTAAGTCGAATTTCTTTGAAAAATTAATCTACATCTCTTAACCATTATGCAGACGCTTTTAACAATCAAATTTGAAAAATAAATAAATAAAACGTCAAAATGATGCGCAATCTTGAATGGTAAGTCAGAGGCACCATCAGAAGCACTAATGAAAGAGTGAAAATGTTAACGATCGGAAAACATAGGGCTATTGGCAGATATAATCACTTCAGATATAGAAATCAACAACAACATTTGAATTTCCATTATATTCACTCCTTTGACCTTTACAGAAGATTTTAAAGCTTTGACTTGAAAACCGGAGAGTTTCAGGTTCAAGTCTCGATTTCATCAAAGAACTGCCATCCAAGTGCGTATGGTGCTCGTTAAATTCTTCGGGGACTAATGTCATACCGTTGAGGAGCAGAAATTTGTAGTGGAAGGCAGAGGTGGCAGCTTAAGTGCCATTATTTACATCTGAATGAGGTTTAAAATTACGACGTTTCTCCAAAAAGAGTCCTAGTATTGCTTTGTTGTTGCTCATGGCACTCGCCATGGACAAGCCACGCCGATACATCAGCAGATTTTAAGCCGAAGATATGCGTCTGTTGTTTCAAAACGAGCCGACTAGAGCCAAGAGTACGACTTTAACTACACACTCATCGCAGTCGCTTGCACAACCCTTTTTACAGGGGGGCACAGTCACGCACAGATATCACATAGAAGAATAACCATGCCCGAACCGAGACTCGAACCCTGGACTCCCAGAAGAGGAAGAAGACACGCTACCTCTGTGCCAGAAAGCCGGTATAAGCGAGGTACACTTCATATATCAAGCCAACAATTAGCTCTTCTGTTTTGACCATTCAGATTAGTTTTTCCTCCTCGTTCGAGGATATACATCCGAGAATATTCATCAATCTATTGACGAATGGTTGAAAATTACACTTTTCAAAGTCTAATTTGAAGTAATAATTAACTTATTTTTTAATTTGATCCTGTGTGCCTGGAAGTCGGCTAGTATTGCTTTAAAAATGGGTTTTAATATAGATAGTTAATTTAAACCTCTGTTATCAATGGCGTGAGAGAAATAAAGCGCATGGATGCCAATTGAATCTTCATTCTATGATTGCAAAATATTATAAAAATAATTTGACAACGGTATTGATGACGGAATGTTTTTTTCTTCAAATTTTAGGCCAAATATAACATAAAAAATGCTCAGAAACCATAGTCATAAGGCTTCAGAAGTCATAATAATTTTTTGTTATGGATAGAGTGTCGTATTACTTGCTTTTACTGTATATCAGTTCTTATCTTCTCTATGGAAATAATTCTATAATTCTCTAAGCCTGCAGCAAAAGGATTTAAGTAACAGCAAGAATTTTTAGGACAACAGTAAGGATTTAAAGTAAACAACTTAAAGTACACCTGTCTAAATATGTAGAGGATTTTAAACGGTAATGAATAATAAACACCGTAACTTTAAAACCAAAACAAAATCTATGTTATTACAACTCTAAGCAAGTTCGAAAACCTGCTGCTGTGCAGTTCCTCTATTTTCATTTCTAGCTGAAAAAAAAATCTTATTTTTGAACTCCCAATATTTCTCCCAAGAGATGAAATATAATGGGGCAAAAGTCACATTTTACGAGCTTTCCTCTTAATCAGTGTTTAAATTTATGTGAAAAATAACATTTTAGTCTGTCGTTCTTTAACCAACTAGAGTTGATGCATGTGCGGTAACATTGCAGAATTTCTACTCGAAAAGCACGATCTTAAGTATAACTGCAAAGTTGTCCGTCTGTAAATACAACCATCGCTTTGGGAGAAATTTACTTCTAACCAGCACATTCAGAGAAATCTGTGCTGTGTGCTGGAAGTAATCCAAACAAATGTTTTCGAGAGTCAACATCGACTTTCACAATTTCAGCCGCACCAACTTATGTACGATGACAGTGCGTTACATCAAGCAACACAGTTCGCTGAAACACAGTTGTAAAGTAGCATATTATTTAAAGGGCGGTTCATTTATTTTGCTACTTTATTTTCAAGTAACAGCGAAAGTCACGTCAAGAGAAGGCATAAATTGTATGCCACTTGGTGACTTTTTTCACTGTATTGGAGAATCGCTTATCTTGGATAACATAGCTATGTTTGAAATAATTGGTTGATTTTTTGAATAATAGATGTAGACAGATATAGACGTAATAAATAGACGTATATGCATAAAAATATTTGCTTTGTTTAATTAGTATTGTGTCAAGAGAGTGTTTAGGATTTGTTTATATTATTTTGTGTCTTGATTGTCTTGTAATTAATTGTCTTGAGTCTGTATCTCATTAGATTTAAAATATAATTTTATTTTAATTAGATGGCATCAGCATTTTTAAAAACAATCAGTCACTTTATATTATTTAATATTATTAAATTTGAAGCGAAGTTATTGTCAGTTTTTAATTTTAAACCATTAATGATTAAGATTTATGAGATTTTTTGCCCCAAATGCAAGGAAACATCTAGAGGACAATTTTCGAATTGTGTGCGGTTCATATAATTTTGTTTCGATTAGTTAAAACGCCCAATAGAGCTGTATATATATATATATATATATACAAACAAATTCAAAACAAACTTTTATAATTCAATTTTTTGAATTTATTGTTATTTTTGCTTTTGTATAAATTTATACTGTTAAAAATTACATTTGGGCCTTATAATAAGTTCTATAAGCCACGTAGTTTTCAGATATTCTCAAGAAATGTGTCATAAACGTCGCTTTTCATCCAAAACTTTTTCATATTCGATTTTTTTAATACATTGAATTCTTTTTGTTTTCCAGTAAACTTTGAATTAGACAAATTCATTTACGTTTTTCATCAGAATTCCACTCTTAGAAAATGTATTTGACCATTGCAGTCAGCTCTCTAAGGTACATATTTTTCAGGCAATCTCAAAGAATGTATCCCACCTACAGATTGTAATGCAAACCCTACTTTTAGAATTTGTATTTGGGCCTTATAATCAACTCTCTAAGCTACATGTTTTTCAGGCAATCTCAAGAAATGCATTCCACTTGTCACTTGTAATCCAAAACCAACGTTTCTTAATACAACTTTTGAGTTATTTTTGTTGTCTCAAATACTTTTAATTAGCTTGGTTCGCTTATATCTATTTTATTAAAGTTTTACTGTTAGAAATTATATTTGTCCCTTGTAGTCAGCTCAACAAGGTACATGTTTTTCAGATATTCTCAAGGATCCATTGTAATGCAATCCCTACGATCCTATCGATTGTAATGCAAACCCTACTTTTAGAATTTGTATTTGGGCCTTGTAATCAGCTCAACAAGGTACATGTTTTTCAGACATTCTCAAGGAATGTATCCCATGTATCTTTTATAATGCAAACCCTACTTTTAGAAATTGAATTTGGGCCTTGTAATCAGCTCAACAAGGTACATGTTTTTCAGAAAATCTCAAGAAATGTGTCCCACCTGTCGCTTGTTATCCAAAAGGATATAAATATGGAAGAACGTTTGTTTCAGCACGTTCTATTCCAAGTGGTTTCGTAACCAAGTTCTGCGCAGTAGGGAGGGAAGGGGACAACAAAGAAAAGTAGCCGTGATGTACACGCCTCCGAACACAATCCGTTGTGGAAGACAAAAGAATTGTAGAAGCTGCAAGCCATCCAGCTGACAACTGCGCCAGGATAAACATGCCAAAAGCGCAAAAGGTATCCGCAATCGCTAATGAAATACGCTCACTTCCCAAACCGTGCCTTCATTCTCTGCGAATATTTATCTGCCATTCTCAAAATTTAAATAAATAAAATATTTATGTCTTGGCGTGTAAATCTCCGGCTCTTGTCAAACAAAAGAATGACAATGGGCGAAAAGAAAAGAGCCAAGTCCTTCCATGCACAAACAAAAGCGCATTGCGAGAGAGGCAAAGAAATATATATATAAAAAAGGGGAAAACAGAAAGAGAAGAAACTGATTTTTACGATCTCACACTTCCATCTATATGTATGGCTCATTCAGAAAAGTCAGATATAAAAATTCCATGCAAAAAATGATCCTTGGGGGTGGGAAGGATGACTAAAGGGAGGATAAAAAAAGTTCAACTAAATGACCTATATAAGAATTATTTTTGCCTCTTTAAAAAAGAATTAAATTTTTATACCGTGTATACAAGTTCCACGTTCCAATCGCTGTTTTGACAGCAATAACTGTTTTATGGGCCCTTGCTGTGAATATGTGATCTGGAGGCTTCTTGATGTGACAGATGAAGGGGGTTATTGAAATTAGGAAGCCTTAAAGCTCCCTGAAAATGGCTCCATCAAACTACTCAAGCAAACGCCTTGTTCAACGTGAGTTTCAAAATAAAGGCTATAACGGTTATTTTTACAACTGCAGCAACCAGTTGTAAAAATATTGAGAAGGCCGACACTCTTGGGTTCCGTTCAGCGGATCGCTTCGGATATAAAAGCAGTTTTACAGAGCATTAAATGCCGGGCTATGAATAAAACAAATTGAGGATCTCAGTTGGAAAATATGATAATGCATTGTTGTATTTGTTTTTAAGTGCGTAAAAGTTGGATTTTATTTCGTATTTGGTCAGAATCGGTGTGAGGTAGTCTTAACTTTATTTATGTGAGACTTAACAGAGTGATGAGTCGTTAATGTGTGATTTTGCTGCTCTTCAAGACAGCTCGAAAGTGTCTCCAATTTATAAGCTATTTGGTGATGTAATAAACTATATTTGAAATGCTTAACTTTTAGAGTCTGAACTTGAACTTGTATTGAGATGAGTACAAGGTCGCTTAAATAAAACAAATTTGTATTCCCAGTTGGAAAACATGATATCGCATTGTTGTATTTGTTTTTAAGTGCGTAAAAGCTGGATTTTATTTCGAATTTGGTCAGAATCGGTGTAAGGTAGTCTTAACTTTATTTATGTAAGACTTAACTGAGTGATGAGTCGTTAATGTGTGATTTTGCCGCTCTTCAAGGCAGCTCGAATGTGTCTTATAAGCTATTTGGTGATGTAGTAAACTATATTTGAAAAGCTCGGCTTTTAGAGTCTGAACTTGAACTTGTATTGAGATGAGTTCAAGGTCGTTTATTTCGATAAAGGAAAAAGGAAAATTAGGAATGTGACGTAGTTTGAATTTGATTTTCAGAATAAAGAAGCTCTACAAAACTTAGACCAATAAATAAAGAATTCATTAGCTGTATTTTGTTTTTCATTTTGTTAAGCAATACAAGACGATAAGAAACTTTTTATTTTGTGTTTTCTTTTTAATTTCAATTTTTTAAAGGAACCTGAATAAAGATTGAATTTATCGTGTGATATTTGACGATTAACCCCTACGTGTTACAAATACACAAGAATTGAATTACAGAATATGTATTTAAATCAGAATATGTATTTGATGTATTATTCTGAATGACTCAAACCAAAATTTGGTATATAATTCTTGTTTCCCATATCAATTCACATTAAAAAAAATATGTGAGTTTGTATACCAAATTACTGACACACAGTCAACCAATTCTTTCACAAATTTGGTTCAAAACAAGATATTAAATTCCCTGAGTCAAATTTTATTCATCCCTTTCTTTAATTTTTGCTGTTACCGTGTTTAATTGCACTTGAATAATGGACTGGAATGATCTGAATAAATTTCTTTTAAGATTTGATAGAGATTTTTAATCTGTGGTGTAAAGTATATGCACCAAATTCAACCCATCTATTTCAAATCTTTTAGAATAATCGCATTTAGGAGTAAATAGCTGGACGGACAAATATAATTCATAAAATGAGTGGGATTTTTTTTAACTCAATGAGATATGAAGTGTAAGCATCAGAAGTTTGAATTTTCGAGTTTGAGAGTCACTATATGTTTCCAGAAAAACATTCTATGTGTGATTCCATGTTTCTCTCCACAAATGATTTCATGGCATTGATAATATCCAACTTCACTACTTTTTTTTATCCGTTGTTTTTTTTTATGAGATTATTGATCACTTTTGCTCCACCAATTTTTAAGCAAACTTTCTATTGAAGATCTATTCAATTTTCACACGCTATAAATGTACGCATTTTCGTTGTTTAACATTAGCACTTTGACAATGAATCCCAAATCACTTCTAATAGTAAGATTCTTGTCAGAAACTAAGTGTGTTACACAAAAATTATACTTTAAAGCTTCCTTTATGTTACAAAATAACACCAAAATATTGAAAAATAAATTTTTTTCCCTTTTTGGAAGCACTTGGATGTGAAATGAAATGAAATGATATTTATACTTAGATTCGGAGGATATGCAGAGATGGATTTCATAAACATAACATTTAGTTTAAAAAGTCATCGATAAGAGATAGTTTGTCGTTTTTGTAATAAGTTTGAGATAGTTAGTATGGAGATAGTTTGGCGATAAGAGATAGTTTGACGTTGGAATGTAAACGGGTAAGTAATTATAACAAATGCACAGAAAACAATTACGCAAAATTTCATCACTGTTAAGAAATGTAGCTGATGGAAAGAGTATGGTCTATCAGGACCGCAGAGTCCACCACTTCACTTTCGATTTGAAATGACCAGCATTCACTTTGCTTATTCCAATAAGCGGGTAGACGAAGAAAAGGAAGTTTAGAATAGGGGAGGTAGCACTGGGAAATAGGAGTTTAAGATGGTTTGAGAAATGCTTGTACTTACTAAAATGAATGACTAACAGCATGAAACTCTTAGAAAATAAACTTCAATCAATCATTAAACTCATGTGCAACTTCTGTCCTGCACCATATGCAACATATTCACTATACTGATTTTTGCTGCTGTACCCTATTGGTTGCTTTTGATATTTTCCGACTTCCATTATCTATGTATAAAATTTGGTTTCATTCAATTCATCAAATGTAGTTGCTTATCCCTCGAAATAGGGAAGGTCCTTTTATATCCACTCTGTATATTGCTACAAGCGGGCGAACGCCATGGAAGGGCGTTGAAGGAGAAAGCGTTGGTGACGGTTGTCGAGAAGCTTCGCGCCAACCGAGTTGATTTGGAGTGGAATATTCTGGTAGCCCTCAGATCGTTCAGGGTGCTTCGTGTTGCTCCTGGGTACTCACTCGCTCGGCTATATAAGGGAAGGGTTGCAGTAATTTGGTAGTTCCTCTCGAAAGAGTAGCAACTCGTTGTAGCAAGCTGATTACATTTCTCGCTTGTTATTAGAGAACTGTGTTTACGTTTGATGTTAATGTTGTATTACTGAGCTCGCTGTGATTTACTGTTTGCTGTGCTATACGATATTTATTTTGCAGTGTGTTTATTGTGTGTGCGTAAGGATTGTATTTACGCTGTTAGTGACTGTTGACTGCTGGATTGTTTCTTTTATCTGAAGTTTTCCTTTATCAAGTCATCCTGGAAATAGCTGTAAATAAATTTTTTGTGTTGTCTTCAAGTAAAGTTCATTCAATCCGAACCCGCTACGCTAGAAAAGTAATAATATGTAGTACAAGTGCAATCAGTGCAAGAACTTCTTTATTTGTACTTTTTGGTGCAATCAATAATTAGTTCCGCCCATATTATTTTTTTTTTGTATAAACGTATTGATAGATAAAAAAACTCATATTCGAATTGTTATCATTTGAGAATATGGTATTGTTTTCGTTAGGGGTTTTTGAATAATCGAGGCTCAAAATCGCGCAGGCAATGAGCATAAATAGCAATATTTATCAACATATTTTTATTGTATATATTTTTTGCCTGCTTTTACCAGTATTGAATTATTAATATGAATACTTCTTAGACAGCAAATACGTTTTAAAAGGTTGACCTGTTTTTACCAGTATTGCTTTTTCAAACTGGTTTAAACTGCTTAATGACTTAAATGAATTAAGACAAATAATGACTTAAAAATAATAATATTCTCACTTGATAACTTGAAATTTGCTATTATAGATTTCATTTTTTTAAAAAAAATTTATAATGTTTTAGAAGGACACCAATTAAAGCATTTCTGACATCAGTTGTTGCTTTTAAGCAAGACAACACAATATTTTTCATCAAATTTTGATTGCAAACATCTTGCGGACAAAGATAAGTTTAATGAAAGATAATTATATAACTATGTTGTTGTTGTTACTAATGGCACTTGCCTATGGACAAGTTCTCTACTGATACAGCAGCAGATTTAAGCCGAAAGAAGCGTCTCTTGTTTTTGAAGTAGCGCCAACTAGGGCCAAGAGTACGACTTAGCTACACGCTCACCACATTTGCTTTCACAGCCCCTCTCTACAGGGGGGCATAGTCACACATCTCACAGATAGCCCACAGAAGAACAACCATGCCTGAACTGGGATTCGAACCCAGAACTCCCAGAACATGAGGAAGACGCACTAACTCTGTGCCAGAAAGCCGGCTCATAACTATTTTACTATTAATTAAAAATTAAAAATTATTTTTCGGGTAAAAAAAAAGCATAGAAGAGACTTTTTTATGTTCTCGTTCTGAATGAAAATGTTACAATTACTCTAAATCATATTTAATTACATCGAAGTAATACTAACGTAATACGTAAGTAACTAACGTAACTTGCTACCTTCAATCAACATCCACTAAAAATCATTGATAGCTTATGGAGTATATTTATTTTGGTAATTCAAATTTTTTGGTTCAACTGATAGTCACATTTTAATTTTAAAACGCGCTTTAGACGATAAGAATATTCTTTGAATTATGAAACTTTATATTGGGGAATATATACAGGGAAAACTTGACTTATGGAGACAGATAAAGAATGATTTAGTTTAATTTAGTTTATGAACATATTTCACCATCCTACTGATACTGCCAGCATTCCATACTGCTAGGCACTAAAAATTCGCAGAGTGAAGACATTGCTGTCATCTAGTTATTTATTAGATGACTGATGTTCGTGTATTTTGACTAACGTAATTTTCAAGGTCGGAAACGTAAGGGCTCAGTGACTAGAAGGGAAAATATTTAGTTATTTTATTCATGGCTATCTTAGACAATACACATTTTGTAATCAACTTTTATATATAAAGCGTTCTAGTAAATTCTGCTAAAAAAAGAAAAGAAAAAGAAAATCTGAGTTTTTAACGTTTTTAATCGGAGAAAGATGACTAAGGTGAATTTATGACCTCATTATTTTAAGTGCTTTTTATTGTTATGTATTTGGTTTTTATATTAATTTATTACTTTTTTGTGCAATTTTTATTTATCAACAAGAGGATCAAACTTTTTCAAATTATACTTTAAGTAATAAAAACCTAATGATAATGATGATACAGTGTTCACTTTTTACCGCGGCAAGAGGGGTGCAGTGGATTCTGAGGGTATGGACCCCTGAGCACCCGAGGGCGAAAATTTGACTTCTAGTTCATATGAAGATGAAACACGCATCCACACGTTTGCACAGCCCCTTTTTACAGAGAGGCACATTCACACATCTCACGGATAGAACACAGAAGAACAACCATGCCACCAGAATCAGGACTCCCAGAACACGAGAAAGACGCTCTACCTCTGTGCCAGAAAGCCGATAATAAAAGCCTAATACAAGTATCAAAGCAATTTTTCTTGAAGGATAGTTCCAAAGGTGATACCTAACACAAAAGAGCAAAGTAAGAATGTTGAAAGTAAGAAAATAAAAAGGCTCTGAATGCAAAAAAAAAATTTGGGGGTAAAATGGCGTTTTTATTAAGAAACTGAATTTTTTTCTGCTATTCATGACAGGAGCTAAAACTTCTTAAGAGGTTATAGTGCAAATTTTGCAAGTTGTGAAATTCATTTTGATCATAAATCAGGAAGCTAGAATAGCATGTTGCAAAAGCTACACATGATGGAACAAAGGATGCTTTGTATTAGGAGGGAAAATTGGTGTTCAATTGTTGATAATAAGAAAGCTCTGATTTTATTAATTTACTATGAGATATTATTTTGCCATGAGTTATATTAATTTCGATAAATTATAGATTTTAATACAATAATCATTATATACCATTCTAGAAAATTTATTTAACAGACATTTAATTAATTAATGTACTATACTATGTCTCCTAAGATTAAAAATCTACCTAATTTACAACAGAAATGTCATTTTGCCCAAAAGCCTCGTGTTTCAATACTCTAGAAAGAGAAAAAAATTTTAATTTTCCTCTTAAATCTGCAAAATAATATTAATTGTATTAAAATAAAGTTTTATCCAACTAGATATCATACAAGAAAAATCCAATTTAATAATAAATATAAAGAATAAAAAAATAGTTATTTAAAAATTGAATTTATTAAAAATTGTCCCTTGTTAACATCGCTAACTTGCACTAGTCTCCCCTACAAAATTACTTTATGTTTCCATATCAAAAATTTTAATTTAATATTTTCCTCTTGTGCAGTGGCAAATATATCAGTTAGTACTAATTTTAAATGTGCACATTTTCAGGAATATGGGATATGTTCATTTTAGAATTCATAAAGTTTTGAATTGATTGGATTTATATTATGATATAAACATAAATATTCATTATTATATAAATTCATTATTATATTCGATTTATATTATGATATAACTATTCATTATCAAATATTTATTTTATTAAAATAAAATTTTATCGAACCAGATAACATTCAAGAAAAATTCCAATTTTATAATAAATATAAAGAAAAAAAACTAAT
>JAOUZG010017314.1:7339913-7350282 GCA_026289955.1 Argiope argentata
TTACTTTAATATTTTCCTCTTGAGCAGTGGCAAATGTATCAGTTAGTACTGGTTTTAAATGTGTGCATTTTCAGGAATATGGGATATGTTCATTTTAGAATTCATAAAGTTTTGAATTCATTCGATTTATATTGTGATTTAAATAAATATCTGTAAATTAGTTTTTTTAAAAAATATATAGATATTAACAGGAAAAAAGAAGACAAAGATCTATCCGGAATCAATTAAACATATAACAACATGAATGCTGGAATGCCAATGAAATAATCAAATCCAAAAACTCTATTCTGATTTCAATTCTATGTACATAAAGTAATGTATAAGATGTCTGTTCACTTGATCTGCAGAGGTCTTGATTTTCTTTTCAGAGTAATAATTTTTTAAAAAATATTTCTTTTCATGAAAACCTTTAAGTTTCATTTCCGCAACTTTATTGAAGCGGAAGCTGTTTTTTAAAATCAACTTTAATTCATAGTTGAAATAAAGCTGAAAAAGTTTAAGTATAGTAAAAGCCTACCTTTTAACAAAATAAAAAAAGAGAAAGGAGAGACAAAGAAAATTTTCTAACAATTTTCATTTAAAAAAAAATTCTTCTAGCTTAGACATACCATAAGACGTGAATTTTTAAGACAAAGAAAAGAAGGGGAAAGGAACTACGCCTTGGGAATCCTTAACAATTACTGTAATAGAATGCGTACTTATAAAAAAAATAGGAGGGGGGAAAACTTTAATAATAGGACACGATTTAGTAGTTTTTTGTTGCTGTTGCTGCGATATTAACATTGCTTCCTTGCAGGTGTTTGACCCAAAGAAGAATTTCAAATAAAAAAAATTAAAATAAATTATGCACATTCCGGAAAATTTACTGAAATGTATCACGTTTCTTAGATACTTATTCAAGAAAAAAGAAGTTTTTATAATTAAAAATGTATTATGTATGTATGAATGTAAATGTATTTCATCTGAAGAGGATCCGAATATTTTTCAAACAAAATTTTGCCTAGAAAAATGAGATCATATTTATTTATGTTTGCAAATAGGCAAAAATAAAACACTAGTGCCTTCTCACCAAACATGAGATGCATGTGAGTGTAGCTAGTGTGTCCTATACGGAAACAAAACTGTTTGAAATCGATCTCACGTACAGGAAGAACAGACCAAGAACCAATCATAGGAGGTTGTATAAAGTATACTTATAACGGATCTGCAGATTCCACGTCTCCTGAACTAGTCTATCTAAAAAAGATCTGAATCAATTTGATCATAAGTTCTAAAAATCCAATCATCCATCCGTTTAATCAATTAACTAATAATTAATATTTTGTTTTGTATCGATTCTATGATCAGGAAATTTTTTTAACTATTTCAAAAAATGCACTGTTTAATAACTTAGTTTAATAGAATTTTCTAAGATAGTTAAGAAACAAAGCCATTTAAATTTTAAAAGAATCAACAAAAATTTCAATTAAATGAATATGCATTTATGGTAATTAATATTTCATTCTTGTAATAGGTGGGGCTGTAACAAAAATTTCTCCACATATAAATAAAGTAGTTAAATGCTTTACTTTTTTTCAGCTTAAAAGACTTTGTTGAAAAGATCATAAAAAGAACTAAATAGGATTTCAGATTTGAAGTTGAACTTCTTTTAATCAAATTATTTTTTTGTAATTAGAAAAAAAAAACCTCTTGATAGTGAGAATTATATAATCAAAAATTTTGATGACAACCAAAAAGTATAAAATATTTTTCTAAATTGAAATACATTTTTTACTTAACATTTCAAAATGATTTGAAGATCATTATTTAAATTTACATTTAAAAATTTAGCTAGTTTCTTTTTGTATTTTCACATCGCTATAAGCAAAAGAAAATGTGACTAACATGTTGCTATACATTTCACTAGCAGCCACCATCAGATTAAAATCAAAGGCTTTTTAAACGTTATTTTACATGATGAAAAGAATATATTTTCACTCCAAGTTATACTTCTTCAGAGTGTTAAAATGTTATACATACAATTTTATTTAAAAAATGCATCAAAAAACGTATCAACCTTTTGTGAATAGTGTCTTTTTAAAAGCTTCAGAAAGGAAAGGTGTATTAAAGAGCTAAATAGCGATACCTACTATACAACATGATGATAGCTCATACGCCATCTATGAGCGGAAACATTAACTTCCCAGGCTCTCAGTAGAATACTTAAATTCTTTCCCTCTTTGGGGGCATTTAATTACAAATTTTTCAAAAAGAATAAATATTCTTAGTAGAAAAATGTGTAACTAAAATGATATAGATACTAAAGAACCGCATATCTCATTGCAGTAAATAAAACAACTAATAGATTATTTTTGTTACTGCAATAAGATATGTGGTAAAAAGAAAATAGAATGATAAAAGCATAGGAAAAAGATGCTAAGAAAAATAACCGAAAACATGGAGCAGTATTTTCTTTATTTGTAACTCAAGTTGTGATGAATAAATTAGTGATAGGTTACATCACTTAAGCTGCATTTTTCACAGACAACTTTCCTGGTTAAATTTATTAGTCTACAAAATAAAAGTTATTAATGAAATAAAATATACTATTTATTAGTCTACAAAATAAAAGTTACTAGACAATAATAGAAAATAAATATTATTCTACGGAGGTTTATAATACGATATATTTCTCTCTGTGGTAAATGCAGTCGCTTGAAGGTTACGGAAATAATGTTTATATGAATAATTAAGTTGTGAAATCAATTCAAGCAATTATGATCCGTAAAATACTATCAGAATGCAGGTGCAAGATGTATCATTAGTTAATCAGGCTTATTATAATACCGTATAATTAGTGTAGATGTCAATTTATCAGGCGTTTTAGTGAGGAATCTTAAATATTTTCCCCTGTCGTAGAAGTATTCACTTGAAAGTTACTCCAATAATATACAATCCATTAATAAACGTTGGATCATTAGTTAATCGAGTTTATTATAATAAATTAAAGTATATAACGACTATAAAGCTTTTTAATGAAGTTTCTTTAATATTTCTTTTTGTCTTGAATTATTCATTTGAAGGTTACGTTGATAATATTCATTCGATTAATCACGCTTCGAATTCAATTGAATAAATATAGATCCGTAAAATATTTTTCCAGATACAAAATAAATGATAAAATCATTAGTAAATCGAATTTATTATAATATTGTAAAATTAAAAGCTAATATCAATTTATAAAGCTTTTTAATCATGATTCTTAACTATTTTCCCCTTGTCTAGAATAGTTCACTTGAAGGTTGCGGTGATAACAATCATTCTATTATTCAATGCTGCAAAATCAACTAAAACAAACACATATAATTAGATTATAGTTAGATCCAAGATAAATAAATAATGATATAACATTTGATAATTACATTATTATATTTCTTAATACTGAAGTAGATGTCGATCTATGAGGCTTTTTAATGATGATTCTTAAATATTTTCTCCCTGTCTGGAATAGTTTACTTGAAGGTTACGGTGATAACAATCATTCTGTTATTCAATGCTGTAAAATCAACTAAAGCAAACACATACAATTAGATTATTTTTAGACCCATGATGAATAAATGATGATATAACATTTGTTAATTACATTATTACATTCCTTAATATTGAAATAGATGTCGATCTATGAAGCTTTTTAATTATTATTCTTAATTATTTCCAATCGTCTCGTATTTATTCGTTACACATTCATTTCATCTCGTCATTATTCGTTAAAGAAGTCCTTATTCAATTAACTTATCGTGCTGTAAAATGTTATCAAACAAACACAGCTTAATAGAATGTTGCTTTATCCAAATTTCAGTTCTAATAATATTAATTAGTTAATTTCATTAAAAATTTTTTAATATTATTTATTAAGAGTTGAAAATTATTTAAATTATATTGGATATTTGATATAAAACATGCCGTATATATCTACTAGACTCAGTGCGTGACAGAATATTTTATTCAAACAACTGCTGCCAAGAATTAAATTGAGATTTTTTTTTAATTGAGCCATTTTTTAAATGTTAATTATTTTTTTTAGAAATACAACTAAAAAGGACTAAATTAGAGATAATAGAGAATAGAGTCCAGACTTTTGTGAAAAAGAGTTCTAAAAAAATTAATTCTCTTTAGTTAGATAAAAGTTTTAGAACGACTTTGGTTTGAGCTTTCGCTAGCACATCTCCGTAAAAATAGCACGAGTATTTTGAAACTCCTCTTGTGCTACAGTTTGCTTTATTTTACGGTATTTTGCTTTTAAAGCTAGCACCACTAAAACCTCTATCTCTCTGTACCAAAGAATATAAGATTAACATTAATTGTAAATGATAATAGTCGAACATAATTGTAATTACTACTGAAGTTGAAAATGCTAAGCCTTACAGTTAATATGTTGAATATATTTAGATTTAATTTGTATATTTAATGCATTATTTTTTATTTTGCATGGCAGTGTATTATGAAAATGCTATGTAAATTTATAAATATATTTCTATTAATTAAATAGTTTGGATATGTAAATAAACTTTTATGGAACACAGTGGCTTATTTGCATACTTTCCATACTGAAAAAAAAAAAAAAACGCGAAACCAACGACATTTCAAAACATAATTTGATTAAACAATTTTGATTTCTTCAAACCAAATGCAATGGCAATATCTAAAATCAATATTGATTTTTAAAAATCTAAAGAATGCAAACTATTACAAACATTTTTAAAATTTGGCGCTTTTCCCAATTACAGTTGCACCTCTTACAATCTATGATAATCATCACTTGAACATATTATTTGCGGTAGATATTTTTCTGCATATTTTTTTAAAGAAAAAGAAATTTTTAAATTCCGAATGTACTACTTATTACATTGTCATGCATCAAAATGTTTTTCTTTACAATTATGGGTTGATATTTCATACATGGATATGGAAAAAACTGTGACAATATTCCCTTGCACCGCAAAGGAAACTTTTGACTATGCATAACTATGTATCACTTTAAACTATGCATAAGTAATTAAATTCGTCTTCAAAAAATAATCCGGCAGCGATAGGACGGTTTACATCAAACGAGACCTTAATTTTCGAAATCAAGCACGTCTTCTTCTACTGAATTATTTAAATTACTAATCGTAGAAAGATAGAATAAGATAGCAAAAGGTAGAATACAGTAGCAACATGAAATTGAATCTGATTTATAAAAATATACATAGCTTATTTAGCTTAATATAAATTGTATGTTGTAAGATTTAAAAATCATTCAAATAGTCAAAATGTCTGACCGCTGGCTATAAATTTTGGCATGAATTTAATTTTTGCTAAACCTGAGTCATACTTTTAACCAAGCAAAAAATTTTTTAAAAAATTAAAATTTTTCCTCGGTCAGTTTCGAAAAAATTATTGTCTAGAACTGTATTTAAATTATTTCACAGACCCCTATTCATATCACTTTAAAATTCAAACAATGAAATATCGTCGGATATCAGTTTTATTTCTATAAAATCTTTCCTAGATTTCAATAAATTAAAAAAAACTTCTATATCTGCATCTTAGAAATGCACAATCTTAAGATTAATCTTGCTGATGCTTTTTTTCTTTTGTATATCAAATTTGCATTACCTTGATCGCATCGCTCAATATCATTCGCCTAAACGTAAGTTGAAAAAAAAAACAAAAGACCACCGCTCTAAAAAAAATGCTGTTATAAAGTTAAAGCTTACGTTGGCGTTAATTTAGATCTCAAGAAAACTATCAACCCTTTTATTCTGAGAAAAGTTTAATAAAAATTATTTTCGCGTAGGATGATTTAAAGAGAACAAAGATATTACATGTTAACAACAAATGATGATATTTTAATCTACTTAATAGAAGCAGGTTAAAAAGATTGTGAAGGAGTTAAGATACTGGATTTGGAATATCTCTAATACGATTCAAATTTTAGCGAAATGTTTTTAAAGTTATTTATTTTACAATCTTATATCCAACATAATTTTTTTAAATACATTTTGATTTTAAATGTACAATTCATCTGACTTGTCTGCCAAGTCAAAACCTGAATAGAAAAATAAACTACACAAGCAAAATTAGCGCCCATTAAGACGAATAAATTTTGCATATAAAGTTTTTTGATAACAGCTGTATCTCAGAAGTTAGGGCTAAAAAGTAGTTCTGGCTGTTTCTAACCTCAACAATTTATTTAAAAAAAAAGTTTTAAAAAAATCATTCATTTTTTAAATTTTTTATTAATGCATATAGAGTAAAGATAAAAAGCTTCAATGAAACTAATTAAATAAATATAAAGAAGAGAAAGATTTAATAGCAACATAATATAAAAACATTATGGCTTTAATTAAAGTATTGGTACTATTGCTAACCGAATAACTGATAGATATCATATTAGTCTATTCGCCAATGAGATGCTGTTAAGCCTAACATTTGCTAATGATATGCATTTAATGATAAATACAATAGCACCAAAAAAAATTTTTTTTTAAAACCTAGCAATAAATTTCCTTTTATTCTCATTAAAAATTATAATTTAATTATTTAAATGCACAACAATAAGATCTTAGTTCCAATATTAACTAAGAAAAATAGATGATTTTTCCCCTCCTATAGAAATGAAAAATCAAACTATAAATTCGCACTTTCTACAATAAAACGATACTTTTTCAATTTAATTGAAAAATCAATGTGTTCAAACGATAGTTCAATTCTTGAAATATGTTTTTAAAAAACAGAGATAAATTTTCAGTGCTTGCCGTCTAAGATAGATTTTTGGCACTCGCTATGAACTGCAAAACTTTTCAGTAGTATAAACTTTGAAACAAACCCAGATTTGTATATTTTTATAGTAGTTATATTTTAATATTATTTAACTTAAATAGATGTTAACATTCGTATCAAATTTTGAAACAAATCTGTCAAGCGATTGACCGTCTGTCGGTTCGTATTTTCTCAAGCATGTAGATACGATAATTCCTAAACACAATGAATTATATTAATGAAATTCTATATATTGTCTTGTGATTACGATTGTAGTTTTTTTTAAAAAAAAAATTTTGGTGAGAATCATTCTTAAAAAACGCGTAGATTCACACCAAAGATCACGCCACAATTTTATGCGTGGCGAAAATGAATGGAGATATATGGATGAATTAATTGGAATCTATACGGGAATGTTTCAGGAAGACCATCAGCTTCGGTATTGGTCCAAGGACTGAATGGAATTTTAAAATATTAGTTGAAAAGGAAACAACCATTGTTTTCCAGTTGGTAGAGAGGATTTTTTTTTATTTAACGCCCTTTAAACTCTTCACAAATTATCGATATTTTTCTCCAGCCATTTTGCACCCCCCTCTCCCGAGTTTTTACAATATTTGGTTGAAATTAGCAATATTTGTTTGCATTTCCCTTCAATGTAAATGCTGAACACTCCATACTGCATTCTTCTTTCTCCAGAATTTATAATTAATGTTCCAAAACCAAAGATTGAGCTGACTCTTCTGGTGTTGAATGAATAAATGTAGACTTCGGCTTCAATTACAATATATTGGCGAAATACAATCATTGTTGCAATTCTTTATGATACTTTTCCATTATCCAAGTGCAAGCGAAAAATCGCCAAATTATGTAGAATTCCGAAATTTTCTTACATAGATTTTAAAGCGAAAAACTGTTAAATAATGTAAATTTTTAAGTATAATCAATTCCTCAAGATAGATCATTGAAATTTGCTGCTAAGTCGTTTAAAATAAATTTTAATGACTATGTTTAGAAATTTTCTAAAATATTATCTATAATATCCTATTGATTAATAGAATTTTATTAGAATTTAACGCTCGGGACGATAGCTTATTAGCGATGAAAATACCTTTCTAAATCAATCTCATTTGCTACGTAGATATATAAATAGCTCATTACAATTTCTGGCCAAGGTTTATTATACTAAGCTATACTTAGCAAGCTTTATCTATCTAAAAAGGATGCTTGAAAGTTTTTAAGCAAAAGGAAATGGAACAATTCCGTAGAATCAAAAAACGAAGATCGAGATCCTCTTGTTCAAAAATATATTTGTTATTAATTTCAGTATCCTAAAATTAGCAATTTTGAATTACTCCTAAAAAAACTGAAATGTAGTAAGAAAAGTATATTTCTGTAATTCTGGTTTAGGTCCTTACTTTGGCCTACGCCCATTGAGATAATTTTTCATTCAATCTATTTTCATTGTGGCAAAATAAGCGCCTCTTGGAACATGACTAAAAACGTCTCCAAGGGGTGGAATGATGGAAGTCTCTATAAGAAGCCAAAACAAAAATCTCCAAATGATGTAGAATTCCGAAAATTTATTGCAGAGATTTTAAAGCGAAAAATCGCCAAATAATGTAGAATTTTACCAAATTGTTTGGCGATTTTTCCCTTGTGTCCGGCTAACAAAAAAAAACCCTTCTTTACTTGATGCCCATTCATTTTTATTCACACCACCAACTTTCAATCCTTAAACATATGAGCACATTATAAAAGGGCAATTATATTCAAAAAAGAGCAAAATTGCTCAGAAAAGGATGAAAACATGTTGCTATCCGACTGACTTCGAAGCTTTGAGAAACATAAAATTCTTTTGATAACAATGAAACATACGGTTGGTACTAAGCGATTGTTTTCTTGTGATGGTAAATTCCATTCTGGCACGCGATTGTAGCTCTCAGAAGATTACATACGAACTGAATGCAAACCCTAGATGTCATAAAAAGACGAGATTATTGCTGCAAGAACACTGCGGAGTTATCAACAACAATATAAACAAATTGAATTTTTTTCAGACAGATTTTTTTTTCAGTCACAGGGAGAAGAGTAATAGTAATCATATGCCCTAAATTCTAACATCCTGGATAAGGTGTCACAATATTTTTAAATATAATTAATTGCTCAAGATAGGTAATTGAAATTTGCTTGTAACTCGTGTTTTATCTATTTTAATGACTATGTTTAGAAATTTTCTGAAAAATTATCAACAATATCGTATTGATTAATAGAATTTTAATTGGTTATGGAAAAAAACAACTCCAAAATATTAAAGCTTCGTGGCAATTACTGTACTGTTCGTTACATATAAAATGTCAAGTAACCATTAAAGTTTTTACTATTAAGTAACTATTAAAGACAGTAATTAATATCAAGTAACTATTAAAGATAGACTTTTTTTCAGTCACAAGGGGAAGAGTAATAGTATTCACATGCTCCTAAATTCTAACATCCTGGATAAGGTTTCACAATATTTTTTAAGCATAACTAATTGCTCAAGATAGGTAATTGAAATTTGCTGCTAAGTCGATTTTAATCAATTTTAATGACTAAGTTTAGAAATTTTCTGAAAAATTATCTATAATATCGTATTGATTAATAGAATTTTAATTGGTTACATAAAAAAAACAACTCCAAAATATTAAAGCCTTTTAGCAATTACTGTACTAAATCCGTCGCATATAAAATGCCAAGTAACTGGGGTCCGATGTCGAGTATGACTCGACATTCAAGACTGTGCATCATTTTGGCGTTTTATTTATTCATTTTTCAAATGTAATTGTTAAAAACGCCTACATAATGGTTAAGAGATGTAGATTAATTTTTCAAAGAAATTCGACTTAAAAGAATTAAATATATTTATTTTTCATAGCAAGAAACAAATATTTGTATTAGGTGAATAATTTTGCATCTAATTGTTTTTCGGACTGCAAAGGGGTAAAGTTTGAAATTATTTTAGTGATATAAAAACAAACAGTGTCATTAAAATAGGATATATAAAAGGATTATATAAAACTTATATAATCCTTTAAAATAATATTATTACTTATATAATCCATATAAAGGAGGATTATATAAAACTTATCTTGCAAAAATTCCTTAATCTAAATTCCAAAATGTGAAAGTTTTATGACAATAACTGTATTGATATCTTAAATTATAGCCCTAATATTCGCCGCGTTTAAAATATAAAAAGAAATATTCGAGTTAGAAATTTTTTTAGTGTGCTACAAAGACAAATTGTATCAGTTTTGATGGCTACTAAAAAATTATCAATAATAATAATTGAAAAACCATCAATAGCATTGATTAATGGGATTTTGATGATGATATAAAACTGATCTTAACCTCAAAACATTTAACTTTAAAGCTTTTGGAAATTACAGTATTTATGTCCACTGTATTTAAAAGGTAAAGTAATTGTTCGAATTAGCCCATTGTTTTAAATGTTGCAAAAATAAAATGTATCTTTTATTGCAAATTAATTTTATCTGAATATTGTGATTAAAATTAAACGAGTTTTTATAATATTAATACAGCAAGCAAC
>JAOUZG010017314.1:7374372-7392293 GCA_026289955.1 Argiope argentata
AAAATTAATTAATTAAAGAATCTTTCTTATCCGTGTTTAAAACGATGATGCACTAAAATTAGATTGATTTTGTTCTCACAAAATCATTTTTCATAAACTCCTGATAGCACTAATTCTCAATCAATAAAAATTAATTAATTAGAAAATCTTTCTTATCCGTGTTTAAAACGATGATGCACTAAAATTAGATTGATTGTGTTTTCACAAAATCATTTTTCATAAACTCCTGATAGCACTAATTCTCTATCAATAAAAATTAATTAATTAAAGAATCCTTCTTATCCGTACTTAAAACGATGATGCATTAAATTAGATTGATTTTGTTCTCACAAAATCATTTTTCATAAACTCTTGATAGCACTAATTCTTAATCCTCAAAATTAATAAATTAAAGAATTTTTCTTATTCTTACTTAAAATGATGATGCGCTAAAATTAGGCTGATTTTATTTTCGCAAAATCCTTTTTCATAAACTCTTGATAGCACTAATTCTCAATTATTCAAAATTAATTAATTAAATAGCCCTTCTTATCTGCACTTAAAATGAGGATGTGCTACAATAAGATTGATTTCATTTTCTTAAACTTCTGGCATTACTAATTTCTATTCTATTATATAAAACAAATTAGTGTTACATAGCTTAAATTTAAAGCAAAACTTCAAAATTAAGGTATCCGGAGTCAAAACATTATCATAAAATAAAAATCGCAATGCACAAAATGGAAATCATTTTTATAATCTTTTAACTGTAAAATGAACTTATTACTTACCGTACAGGAAACTAATCTTGATTTGGAATTGGCAACACCTGTTAGAATAGCAAAATATACCTTAACGACATTTCAGTTAAATAGTTAGTGACTAACGAAAATAACTGTTATTTATTTCACTCATCTCAAAATAATACCCCGTTTCTATGACAACTGTTGCCATACTGTATTATTGACTAGAACAATCTCCGAAAGAGATTATTCATTGTTTTTATTCATATATTTCTATCCATTTCATACATAAATAAGTGTCCCTCATAACTAAATTACTTTTCTTTTGTTTCCCTTTGAAAATAGGCATTTTAAAACCGAAAATAGTCCAAAGCTTATATGATTATTGATAAGAAAAAAAAGGATATTTTATTGAATTTTTTTTTCAACACATCAGAGATGGCAATAACCTTAGGGTTCATATTTTGCCAGGATATTTAATTGAGCAGAATAACAAAGTTTTTCTTTATTATTTTTTAAAGATTTAAAACTTTATTTATAAAGCAATATGAAGATTCGAATAGATTCATTTTATAATTTTATTTTTGTGTATCAGTTATTTTTAATTCAACTTAATCTCTGAAATTAAAATGACGGAAGGACTTTTTTTAGTATTTTACAGATACTTATGTGATTTCCGAAGACATGATATTAAAAAAAAGCAAATCAATGAAAAAGAATTTTTTTGAAAATAATAATAATAATAGCTTTTAAATTTTTTAACACAAAGAAATAAACAATAAAAAACCGACTTGGAATTCAAATATTTAGTTCAAAGCATCGTCGCACAATAAATATTTTTGGATTTATACCTCTATTTTGATTTTATTTTCAGAATTTGTTTTTTGCAGTTATTATAACAATGATAATGTGTGCATAAGTGTATCGCATCATGAAATACGCGAATATGAAACATCTAATCCAAAGCATTATAGCTTTATGATGTTTTAGGAAAGATTAGTAAAGTTTTTTATTTGTCTATTTTTTATATTTAAAATTTGTCCTCAAAATTACGTAACAATTATTACGGGTTCAAATGCATTTAAAAATGTAAGGCGTTATAATCGCCAGTATATCAAAATAGTTATAAAACTGGAAATACTCTTATAAAATGTATTTTAATATACTTTAAACGACTATTAAGTTGGAGAAATTAATTATACGTCATAAAATTAATATTACTAAAAATATTACATTTTGAATTTTAAAGTTACGTAAGAACGGTTTTTATGTAATTGTATGATCTGAAATTAATGAGAAAAAGTATTAGAAATTTATTCTTTTAGTTAAAAATTTAAATCAAACTCTGAAAAATGTTTTTTTTATGAGCACTTAGCCAAATTTATATTTAGACATGATAACACTCCATTGAAGATCGGCTTTGTACCACCTTTTGAAGGATTTTTTTTTTGATTAAGAAATTGCAGGCCAGCTTATATGCATTATTATTGTATTTAAGTTTGAATACGACATAAACATATAATTTTTTCCTCTAAAAAAGTATACAAATTGCTATGGTTGGAATAAAGATACGAATGAAATAGCATGTGAAATGCTATTTTAAACATTTTTACACCAGGGATCAATCTGTTCCTTGGATCTATACTATAAGGAAAATCAGTAATCATTTTTACAGCATGAAAGGAAAGGAAATTGCTTTTATTTTCTATATTCCCTATATTTCCTTAATATCAAGATTTTTTTTATATATTATATATTTTTGATATTTTATATTTTATATTTCGATATTTAAATTTTTTGATATTTGATATTTTATATATCAAGATTATTTTAAGATATTTCTGATTGGTAATTTGTATATCAAGTTACAAATATAATGCTTTTACGACTGCTGAAAACTTCTTTAATTGCTATAAATCCCTTCCAAATTTTGAATTAACGATAAACACGATAGTGCCTACAATAATGCAAAATGTGGAAATTTATGAAATGGATCATTAATGAATGTTAAATAGCATCGTTATCATTGGTTCAGATAAAAAAGACTTATTTATGGAAAATTATTGGATCATAGAATACATTTTCGTTCAGGTAAAAACCCTCTAAATTCAAAATTGTAGTTTTGAATTTAGTGATTTAGCGTCAATTGAATTGTTTTTATTCGTTATGAAATGAATGGTTTAGATGAATATGAACATTTTATTTAATCAGCAATTGAATGGAATTAAGGAAATTATTGTAAAGTGAAAGGAATTACTGGATTGTAGAGAATTAAATAGAGGTGACAATGATATACATATCTCAAAAACCGAATTTTTTTGTGAATTTTACCTGAATGGCGACGATTAGGACTTTTTTCGTGACATTTCATATAATCTAGAAAAAACAACTTCTGTTAAGGATTAAAAAAGAGAGGGCGTTGAGATGTATATCGTAAATGCAAAAAAAAAAAAAAAAAAATGAATTTCACTAGGAAGACGACAGCATTTACTTTTACTTGAATTTTTATACAATCATGAAATGTTTTCTTTCAATTTATATCAGAAAAGGATAATTCTTAAATATTACTGAAATTTTGTATTCGGCTTCTATGGGGTTATGTCGAGTCATCTTATATCAAAACGTACTTTGACGGATTATGACTTCACAAATCCTTTGCTATTTGTAGAACAATAATTGCACTAATAACCGCAAACTTCACATTAAAATTTATTTTTTTAAAAAAATCACATCTTTGAATTGAGTCCTTCAAGACCACATTTTTGGAGTGGATTCACATCTGATTTTAATTATATTAAGATCAAATGTAAAATTTTGTAATACATTCTAAGAGATAAACTAATACTCATTAACAAATTATACATTCGTAATTTGATAAATTTTGGAGTTTGAAATCTTTTTAAATCAGGGGGGAAAAACTTTTCTTGGAATTATGTTCATTAACTCTGTCAGACCGAGTATGTATCAATTCGGTTATTTTAATACAGCAATCTCATGGCCTAGATGATCGAATACGGGATATTTTTCTTACTTCAAAAGCATAGATCCGTGTTAATTTTTTTATTCAACCAATTCATGGAAGAAGGTAATATTCAGGGTTTTTTTTCCCACCATTCTATCGAGATACAGCATCGAAGCGCTGTAATTAAAAACTATTTTTTATACATAGTTTTATCTTAAATATTAAAACATATACATCATTTGCATTTTTTAATATTTCATTTATTAACATGCGCAGTGCTATTCCAATTAGAGAAAAAATAAACATATTTATATATGTTTAAATCTACGAAGGGGAAAATTACATAATTAAAATAATTTTAGGCATTTATATAAATCTACGAAGGGGAAAATCACTTAAAGATTAAACTAATTCTAGGAATTTATATAAATCTACGAAGGGTAAAGTTACATAAAGATTAAACTAATTCTAGACATTTATATAAATCTACGAAGGGCAAAATGACATAAGGATTAAACTAATTCTAGGCATTCATATAAATCTATCGTTTTTGTTCATTAATGATGAAATCTGACACAAATGCTTACTAAGACAAGAATAGTTTTACCCACACTTTTCAGAAAAAAATTATTTAAGCAAAAGCCAACTAAAAATTATCTTATTTGATTTCTTTCAACTATATCTTCAGGAAATATTTCTCAAAAAAAATTTAAAATTCAAAATATTATGCTTATTTGTAATGAAAGAAATTTTATTTAAATGCAATTCCTTTTTTTTTTAATTTCACAGTTTTAAAAAATTATTTGATACAAATTCTGTAACAATGTTTTAATTTTTTTGGTAAAATTAAAATTAATTTCATTATTTCTTCAAGCTTTTCAAATGCATATTCAATCTCCCAATGTTGACATTAAAATTAAAAAAATGGATATCAACTTTTATTGCATTATTATTGTTAAAAGGAAAAAGTGACGTATCATGCGCAAATATCAACATATAGCTATGAAAAGCAGAATTTGATTTCATAGTATATAGTTTTTAAAAGTTATAAACTTCCTAGAAATAAACTAAAAAGAACTTAATTTTTTATGATTTGTTTACAGAAATAAACTTTTAAAGTATACTCTTCCTTAATTGCATGTGCAATATTTGTAGTGTAAAAATTTCATCCAATTCATAATTTTCAGTCTTATCTAAAATTAAGGTGAAATTTTAAATGAACGCACTTCATATCAATAATATAAAATTCTGATAAAGCCAATACTTCAGGAAATCATGTGGCCACCTAAGATGACTATTCAAAAATGAATGTAACTTTGCAAACTCTTTTGATGTCTATAGAGGAATTTTATACACGACTACAACAGTTTCAACAGTACTACTTATTCATTCTTGACAGACATGAAAGTATTTTAGACTACATATTATAAATAATATACTTGAGTTCAAATATATAAGAGAGTTAATCTATCGATTTTTGTTAATTTTAAATTTGGAACAAAATCTCAAAAAAAAAAAAAAAAAAGAAAGAAAGAAATGGAAGTTAAAATTGCTAAACGATGAAGATTGCTATGACCCACAATTCAGAAGAAGTAAAAGTTTTAAAAAAAGGAATGCTTTAATACTTTGATAATAATTTAAACTAAAATTTTTAAATAATTTTATGAAAACTTTTCTTTTGTCCAATAATTTTTTTTAAAACCCCTCTTTCTCGTTTATGCTTTTTGATCCAACTTTATCCTTAAAAGTTTCCAAACACAATTCCCAGAATTTTCTGGAGAATCGTCTGTATCCCAGATCTTTGCCACTCATGCAACTTCTTTTTCTTTTTCGAAATATAAATCAGAAATCGAGTGCTTTAAGAACTATACGTATTCCTTACTACGCTAAGGTGCTGAGAATTCGGGGTTGAAGGAAACTGAGTATAAAATAATCATCAGAAATGAAAAGAATATATGAATACGAATAAAATCTCTGTCCATCCGCACTGCGGTTTGCACCGCCGACCTACATATCATTCGAATCGATTTTAAAATTATATTTGGATGGAGACAGATACCGAGGAATCTTACAGCGGGGTTTGTAAAGGGGACAACGGACTGCAAAAGCAATCTTGCGAACTATACTTCATAATCATAAATAAGACGATTATAATATTATGCCGGGCTGAAATTCAAATATACATGGAAGTATTTAATACTTTTCAGCGTTTTTAAATTAACTTACTGTTTATTACTTAAATTCAAAGATATTAATATTTTTCTTTTAACTTTTGAATTATGCGAGTATTTGATTTTTTTTTCAATGGTTCTAAAAATCTGTTTACCCGTAACTTTAGTTATTTGACCCGAATTCAGTTCATATGTCACACAGAAATACAAATGTGATATTTTCTGTAATTTGACTTCCTAAAAAGCGGGAAATTCCCCCTTTTCGAATGCATAAAAGTTTAAAATAGATTGTCATTTGTTTCTTTCTATCTTTGGCCTCTTTACCGAAAACCTGGTTTTTACCTTAGACCTGTCGTCGTGGTTCGATATATTTTGAGAATCATCATTAGGATGAAGTAAAATTAATGAAAGAAATGAAAAGCAATTTCCTTGAAGGACTGCACTTAAAGGACACGTTCAAAAGGCTCGTAAAAAATTTACCTGATACTCAGAACAATTCAGTGCAGTAAGATAATACGGGTAGGCAAGTATATTTTATATTCTGTGTGTTTAATACAGTAAGTCATTCATTTTTATTTGTGATTTTTAATGCTGACATCGCCGGCTTTCTGGCACAGAGATAGCGCGTCTTCCTCATGTTCTGGGAGTCCCGGGTTCGGGTTCCGACTCGGGCATGTTTGTTCTTCTGTGTGCTATCTGTGAGGTGTGTGAATGTGCCCACCTGTAAAAAGGGGCTGTACAAGCAAATGTGTTGAGTGTGTAGGTAAGTTGTCTCTTGGCCCTAGTTGGCGCTACTTCATAAAACAAGAAACTCTCCTTTCGGCTTAAATCTGCTGCTGTATCATTGGCGGGCTTGTCCATAGGCCATAAGTAACAACAACAACACTGATATCTAATGAATGAAGAAAAGGAATCTATTTTCCGAGATTTCATTGTAATTTTTAACTATTTTATGTTCTGACAGTTCCAAGATTTCTCTTGTAGATGAGTTATATTATTTTGTTGCATAATTTCCTATGTCATCTTCCTACGTCTTTCATAGTCTGTATTTGGCACTTTTTCACAGCCCTTAAAATATGTGAATTATATGAACGTGAAATAAAATGCGATACTGATACAACGCAAATTATTTCTCAAACGCATCAAACAATTTTCAATGAATACTTTAATTGATTTCAAATGCTAGTCTTATTATTTTAATTAATTTTGAATTGTATAAAATTTCTAGTTTCGAATTAGACGAGTATAGTAAATATCGACACTAAAAGAAGAATGTTTCCAATGATGTAATCGTATATTGAAAATAAACATAATTAATTGAAAATTAAACAAAAATGATGGAAAATTAAACATTAATAATCAATTTTCGATCTGGTACCCTTTCATATAACCATCGGATATCAAGTCATCAACGCCATAAAGAAGGATGGTATTAGTGATTTGACTTCGATTGGTATATTAAAAAACATTGATTGACGGATTTCAACCAAATTTTTACTTTTGATGTACTTTTAGCACCTCATCTAGTTACCCATATAAAACAGCGGCGGTAATTATAATATTGATAAACAGAATTTATTTAAATTCTTTAGCGACCAGCTGGTTTGACAAGGATAGTGGTTACATTTAATTTCAGCTTATCTCACCGGTATAACTTCATGTACACAATTCCGCTGAATTGTCAGATATTAATGCCTTATTATTTTAACTGTTTTTCGCATATCCTATTCACAGTGCATATGAACTTTCTAATCAGTTGGTGATTAATTCCATGACATCATAGTGCTATTAAAAGCGTAGTTGGGTAAACTACGCAAAATCCTTTTCATCGATGGAAGATAATTACATGGTTGTATATTTGTTGAAACGAGGAAATTATTTTCAATTTCAGGACAATAATGCAATCTATAGTTGAAACTAAAATAAAAGAAATTATAAAAATTAAGAGAAAGTATGCACAGTTATAAAATAGATATTATTAATCAGACCAGTTTTAAATTTTGAATCGACATATAGTTTATTTTTCGAAACAATGTTTTCAAAAGTCATTGCAGAAATCGTGCTTTTTAATTAATTAAATTTCTAATTAAATTTGTTGTGAAGGTTAGCTGGACGTAAAGAGCTAACATGCACATTCCTTTTTATCGTTCGTAAAAATATGCTCAGCGATATTTCACCAATGTTTACATAATATTTAAAAGCATGGCTACATACAAATGAAACCTTTATACTTACATAAAAAAATAATTTTGTTTCTATCATTAAAGTATATCAATCATGTTCAGCATGGATAGTTTACTTTTTTTAAATCAGTATGCTTTTAATATAAGTTCTCCTAGATGCTAAAATAAGATATCCTACTACATTTTCATATCCGTGCTTTCTGACCAAGGTTCAATAACTAAATTTATTTTAAATATTGAATTAAGAACAAAAATATGTTATTTTATCAACAGTAGCTACTTTTTTTGTCATTTTTATCCTTTTACAGTAGTGATTAAATTAATAGAAAGAGCCTATAGCGATTATACCAAGTTTCGTTTTGTAGTTCAGTCTTGGACATTTCCGGTGGTATCAAAAAATTTCCAGTGAATTTCGTTACTTTAACGCCCCATTTCGAAGTTAAAGGAGAAATTTCCAGTGAATTTCGTTACTTTAACGCCCCATTTCGAAGTTAAAGGAGAAATTTCCAGTGAATTTCGTTACTTTAACGCCCCAATTCGAAGTTAAAGGAGAAATTTTTCGGGGCAAATACGGCGATTTTAAATCGTGGTCAGATAAAGAGCATAACATCTGAACTTACATTTGTTTCCAAACTTTTACTTCACGCCATATTGTGAACATGTTACAATCATATACAGAATTGCGATTCGAATCAAGGCAAGGGCTATAAGACCACCATGGTCCTTTGAATATTGTTAGGTCCTTTGAATATTGTTAGGATTAAAGTAACAGAGAAGATGATGAGTTTTATAATTTATATAAGTAAGCTTGATATATAAAATAACTTTTATTTATTTATTTTTTGTTATAAAAATTTGCTTTTTGAAAGTTTTCTGTTTCAGTAATCACTATATTTTACAAAATTATATAACTTTAGTTAGTTAAAATCAATATGTATTGCTATCTATATGAACAGTAAATGTTATTTCTTTGCTATATGTAAAGATTTTATTTTAAGCTATTTATTTTAATGTTTGAACATTAAAAAAATATTAGAATATCCTCATCAAAAATTCATTAATCTGAAAATTCCCTGTTATTTCATCCATATTGTTACTGGTGCAGAAAAATTTCTGATAAAAAATTTTCTTGAAGGAAAATTATTTTTAATCTTTTACAATTATATTTTTATTGTTATATGTATGAAAGAATTTATCAATTACAAAGCATTCAAATTTTTCTCTGAATCACATTTTTTTAAAAACCTTTGTTTGCAAGTAACAAGTTTGGAAATTCTGTCTTATTCGAATACTTAATGTTATTAAAACAGAAAACTGTTGGCAGACATCTTTAGGATTTGAAATATTCTAATTAAAAATAATCTAATAAAAAATAATCTAATAATTAAAAATAATAATCTAATTTCAAATTATTAAAAGTTTGATTCAATTTTATTTTTGGCGTTATATAAAGGTATCAGTTTTATCAGTTCCAATATAATAAATTTGTTTTGGATTTTGTTTATCCATTTACAATGTTATTGGATTTTTTTAATCCTGTTACATTGTTATTTTTTTTATCAGATCCCATCCGCAAATCACAGACTTGGCAATTCTCTGTTATCCGATCTTTAATGTTACTGATGCAGAAAACTGCTTGATAAAGATCTGTATAATTTGATAACCATTTCTCCATATCATGATAAACACAGCATTCGACCAGCATCAATTAGTTCAAGTGAATAAACATTTTTATTTATTTATTTCAGCGATGAATGGAAAACTGCCTGGTGTCACGTGATCAGGTGCCACCTAGCACTTTTGTTTTGTCTATGGATCTCAGTCGGGAGCCCCAATGATGTCATCATGTCCGAGAGATGAATTGCTTTATGGCATCGTCAACAGCTAGCGAGGCGTGGCTTGTTAACAGGCTTTCTAATCTAATCATGGACATTTATTTAACACAACTCAACATGACAGGACAACAAGACGTCCACTGCATAGACATTAAAAGAAAAAAAAGTTGGATATTTTTTTTGAAGAAAAATTGATAATTTTAGACCGTTGATAGATTTAATTATTCATGTGATTTTGAAGAAATGTGACGATTATTTTGTTGATTTTGCAAAGGTAAGATATAAATGATTGAAAAAATTTAATATGACAATTATTTAAAATATTTTTTTTAGTTAAAAAAATTGTTTAAAATATTTTATAAGTGAATATTAAAAATTAGTTTTTCAAATGTAATTTTTAGGGCTATTTTAAACAAAAATACAATTTAAAATTTTAAAAAAAATATTAGTTATGATTGCTAAAATGTTTTAATGATTTAAATTAATAAGCATAAAATATTTATTGATAATAGTTGTGAAATTTCTGAAAAACTATTTACCTTGAGTTGTGATCTAAGATAACATGTTTTTTCATGATTTGAACTATGTTTATTAACACTAATGTGATAGACATCTTTTTGTTTTAATTTTAAGATGTCAGCTGTTTTTATTTATTTGTTTAATTTTGGGGTCCTAGATAAAGTAAAACAGGAATGTTAATAAATTTTGATGCTTGTCTTTAAATAGTTTCCTGCACGGTTATAAATTTCGATATTTAAACCATCAATAAATAATGGAATCTTTGATATTTATTTTTTAAAAAAAATTGGAAAAGTTTTGTTTTAAATTCATTAGAATATAAATATTATTTAAATTATTTTTAGCAGTTCATTTACAGTATTACTAATTGTTTTACACAATTAATTTTTTTTAAAAAAATCCCTGCATATTTAACGATATTTCAATTTACCATTCTTATTTTTAATACAATCGCTTAATTTTTTTACAAACACATTTATTATGAATTTTTCTCAGTGGGCATCAAATCGACTCATAAAATTTAATGCCTATTTTAAATTATACAATTTCATTTCGCAAAATAAATATTGATTAGATTAAAATCTATTAAAAAGTTATTATTTTATTTTATTACGAGCTTTTGACTAAGAATCTCATAAATATTTATTTCCTATTTTAAGAAAATCCTGTAAATATTCCTTATGTTAATTTTTTTTAAATATTAATACTTTTTATTTCTAAGTAAAAGCGTTTTTAAGCTTTCCGATTATGTGTGAAACAATTTTGTTTTATCATGTGAGAATATGACGTTTTCGTTCGAGGGGTTTGAATGTTTAAAGGCAACGAATAACTGAAGCCCGAAATCACGTAGGCAATGTATAAAACATAAATGACAATATTCATCAACATCTTAATCGCATATATTTTTTACTTGCTTTTATCAGTGTTGCATTTTTATTATGTATGCTTCCTTGAAAGCAGATGCGTTTTTAAAAAGTTCACCTGCTTTTACCAATATTGCTTTATATATGTTTCTTCGATAGCAGGTGCGTTTTTAAGACATTGATTTTGGACTATGGCGTCATAACTGTTATTTCATCACAAAATATTTCGAGTTCCAAAACTTTGTTTACCAGCTAGAAAAATTGAAAATGGAAGTTTTAAAAAAAATTTCATTATATGTATATACCTGTATATAGAGAGAGGGATAGAAAAGTCTCGTGATTGTTTGAAACCAGTTTAAATTGGTTCATAACTTAAGCTAATGAAGACGAACAATGAATTGAAAAAATTAACGTTCTCGCCTGATATCTTAAAATGTGCAATCGCGGATTTCAGTTTTTTTTTTTCTTTTTCACTCTACATAATTAAACCCAAATAATAATTAGAGTAGTTTGTAAACACAGACAAAATGGTTGAATCAAGTCTAAAATATGATCATGCTATGATGTTTTAGTTTATAAGTCCGAATCACCTTTGAATTTTTTGTGCATGCACGTCATTATGTTGAAAATATATAGTTTTTAATGACTACATTTATTTATATAAGTGTTACAACTCTTCACTTAAAAATGTTTTGATCATTAATTTCTGAACAAATTATAGAAGATGAAAGTAATTTTTTAAAAAATAGTAGAACCCTTGAAATCAACTTTCTTTGTTAAAATGATTATTTTTTTGTTTTAGAAGAACATAAAAACTTAAATCGTTATATTTGATGTACTGACTAAAAAAAATCGTTATATTTAATGTACTGATAAAATGTTAAAAAATTAATATTCGTATTTCTTTTATTTTTGTCACATTCGCAAAATAATAATAATAATTATTATCTAGAAAAATAATGAAACTACGTCATGACCTATAAGATATTTACTCAAGAAAAAATAAGTTGAATTGCTTAAAAAGAGATATAAAAACGACGTTAAATCCAGAACTCGGAAACGTTGTAGCATGATAATGCTTTATTTAAGTGCAATCAGCAACAGACATTGTATTCTGTGTTTAGCGGCATTTATGTTATGCATTTTGCAGAAAAAAAATGCCAGTCACTTAATTTGTCTGTGCCATAATTATAATGTTAGATTCTTTTAATTTTTTTCAGTGAATGATTTTGGCATCATTCTATTTACAGATAGTATCTACCCTAAAATATAATTATAAAAAAAACATGAGTCTGAATCTGATTTTTAAAATAACATGCTAATAACAATCTTCTTCCTTCTACTATCAAAACTTCTGCCCATTCAACCTGCAGGTTTTTAGTAGCGATCGTGCTGACCTTCTAAAAGTAACTGAGATTTATAACCGAAGCATCGCAGTTTTGAATCCCGATTACACAGATAATATGTCGTGTTTAAATGCCTGATGAAATTAAATCTTATACGAAAGTTGAATGTCCTTATGTTAGTGTGACATGAAAATTTGGAAAATGCAGGTACAAAATGGTTATCTCTCGATATCGAAGTCCCGTTATAAATTACAACACCCGTCCAAAAAGTAATTCTCGTACAACCACAAAATGGAATGTTGATGTACAAAATTTATCTTATCTCTATAAATAAAAATTATCACTTCATTTTATCACATATTTACTTATAAAAGGGAATATTTATGTGCGAGCACGTATATTTACGGTGACTAGACATATCTATCACAGTTAAAGCCTTGGAATTTACCGTATTGATAATTGTAATTCACCTCGTTAAATTGAAAACTTTTTTTAAAAAAAATTGTTAGGAGGAATATTTATTTTGTACAGGGTGATTATAAATGAATAATTTAACTTTACTGGTCTGTTAAACTTTGCAGAATTGCTGTTCATCAAAAATCAAAACTCCCGATACATAATAATTCAGCACATTTATAATTGTTCACTATAAGTAATTCCAATAATACGACTATTGAAATAATATGCAAATTTATATCATATTTTTTTTTCTGCGTTCAAATGTAAACTTTTGAAAATTTGCAGAAAATTTGATTTTTTTTTCAGCGCTTACATTAAAACTGTTATATTTGTTCTTCAGCTATTTACTGATATTGATAAACTTAAGACATACCTACCTACTGTTTGTTAAAGCATCACATAAGAAATGCCGTAAGAGTATTGGATTAGCTATCGCATTTCCATAATATCGGTCGTATTTTCACAGGTGCTTGTATTGACCGTTTATAAGCGTATTGAATTTCAAGCGTATGAGGTCGATGAATAACATGCTTATAATTTGTTTTGTTTTCTTTTGATAACCTTGCAAATGTAAGAGAGTAGATTTTAAGGTAGAATAAGGATTTGAAGCTAAAATTGAAAACTTCCTAAAAGCTTCCAGTAAAAAAAAAAGATTAAAATGAAATCTGCTTTGCATATTTCAATTTATCATGTCAGAACATCATTTCTTGAACAGCCAAGCACCACGTGCTCGTTTAAATTGAATTATATTTTTATTCATCTTAATTGTTTCATTGAATGAGTCACTTTAGTATTGTAAACGATCCAAAAAACTTTGTCTCGTATTTATTGTTAAAAAAATAACATTCTTATTTATTCCATTTAATATAATCGCGTGCTCAAAATGACATTTTTCTAGGTTTTATTTGCTGTACTAATTAACTTATATTTTTTAATCAGAGCTTTATTAAATGCGATGAAAACGAGTTATTAAAAGCTGATTTTTTTAGATGCTCGTGCAGATAGTAAAATTTTTAATTTTCGTCTACGGATTTTTGTTGACGCCAAAAATCTTATCCCCAAAACAACATCCTGTACCGATATGGTAATAAAAATTTTTGAAAATTTTCAGTATTAAGATATGAACTGAATATAAAAGTAATTAATCAATTAAAAGTCATTCAACAGAAACGGGAATAAATATTATTTTTAAAGAATTAAAAATACATCGCGTTTAGTGTTTGAAGTTACCGGTTTTTGATTACCGGAGCAGGCCAATTATTTTGATTTATAAAAATGAATAAAAAATAAATAAATAAAATAAAATAAAGAAATTCGAGCCCTTATTCTTAAATTCATTCTTCCATATTATATAACAATGTTACTTGCAAGATCTTAATGCATACGCAAAGGTATATTTCAGTATTATCGCAACAAACGCAGTTACCAAACCATTGATGTTGGATCATTATTAAATATATTTAACAGCATTTTAAAATTTTGACTAAAGTTAGAGATAAAACTGAACACAAATATAATAAACGTAACAAAAAGTTCATTTTTAAATTTTACATTGGATTAAAGGAGTTTTTCTTTTTGTGCAATAATATTTAAAAATTATTAAGGAAAGGAGTTAAAATTTTGATTCATTTTAAAACAAAAATATAAATAAAATTTCAAAGACATTTTTTTATATAAATTCCATGTACTAAATTCGATAGCTGTAATTTCAAAGCCATACCTTGTAAAAGCCATTAAAAGTTTTTTTTACTTAATATATATCAAACCAAACTTTTTTGATAGATGTCAGCTTATAAATATTATTATGCTCTTAAAATCCCGAGAATTCATTTTGATCAGAAATTAAATTGATTGATATTAAAGGACAATATCACTGACTTTAGACATAAAAATCTTATCTTCAAATTCTTAAAAAGTCATAAATCTGTTTTCAAAAAATATTGTTTTCGTTTTGCTGTCATGCTCTTTATTTGCTTGTTCTTTGACGAGAAGCCAATTCAGAAATGACACAAAAAATATTTTTAATATAAAACATATATAATTTTTTCAGTCTGGTCAAAGTTTTCCCAAACTTGATTCTGTCTTTGTTTGGAAGGTTAAATAGAATTTAGAAAATCCTCGAAAATTAAAAATCGTGCGTAAAGAAATAAATAAACAAACATGTTTTAGATAACCGAAACCCTGAAATAATCTTCGAAATTATTCAGAATGTGCATTAATTTTTTCGTTGGCAAGCTTAGCATTCTGCTATTATTTATCCGAATAAAAGACCGAATGTTGAATTAGATGTACTTGGGTAAAAGTTCCGTATACAAAAGAAACGATTATAACAGCTTGGATGATCAAACTTTATCTAAATTGCGTGTTAAATTGATATGATGGGTTCTATACGCTCCCTGATTCGAGAATTTTTTCAATTATTTTGTTTTAAAACTAGAGTTAATCATTCAAAGCATGAACAATGATTTAATATACTTAACATTTCGATGCTAAAATTCACAAATACATTTTTTTAAAAGTGTGTAGCATTTAACAAAAATAAGTAATTAAAAATAAAATAAAATAAATATACAAATAATTTTTTTAATTATGATGTAGAGATGCTTATGAAGACTTTTCCTGTCATATACTTTTACTGAAAGATGGTTATAAAAGGAAAGGATGTGAGTTTATCAGGTAAATGTAAACATTTGGAGGGAAATTTAAAAATATTGCCACAAAAAGAAATAACATTATAATTCGCCATGGTTCGATTGGCAGAGTATTGGACTGTAAATCCTTTGGTCCCTGGTTCGATTCCCGGCCAGCAAATTTAATCCAAAGACTGGAATTTTAATTTAAAATTCTTCTTATTGTTTCTCTAAAATCAAGATGATTCTAGAATATTCTTTACCATTCGAGAGAGATGATTCTAGAATGTTCTCCAGATGTTTAAATGCTGAGTTCTGCTCAGTTCTTCATTCTGTTCTCCAGCGAGTTGCTTGGTGCTAATAAACGCAATTGTTTCCAACTATCCTTATCATTAATTCAGTCTTCATGACAATATTAAAATTAGAAGTCACAGAACGATCTATTAAAATAAAGTATTCGGTTTTCTGAGCTGATATACTGTTTTATACATATGATTTTGATTTCATTTGATCATTTCTTCGCAGTTCGAACTCAAACTTGACATTTTGAATTAGAAAAATTACTTTTAGGTATTTCTATGGAAAAAAAAAAACCGTTAAGGACTGTATTTTTATTTGCTTCTTTTTCACGTAATCGAAAACTGGTCAAGATATTCATCTAAATGAGACTGGTTTTTAAAACAGGGGTCTTAAATAAAAAGCATCCAAAGAATCTGCCAGTTCATGGAAATTGTACAGCAGGTGGCAAAAACAAATTTGAAATCAGTGGATTTATTCGCCACAAAGCGGTTCCGAAACACTATCACTCTCTTCCATCAACATCTGTTGAACAAGGCTGCCATGAATCATTTTAAAAGAATGCTGAAACAAATTACGTTGTTTACAACCTAAAAGTCTGTATCAATACCAGAACTGAAAAAAGTGATGCAGTAAATCAAACGCATCCCACGGGAGGGTCAGAGAATGGGAGCTTCAGTTTCATGCTGATAACAAAAGAGGAAGGGATAAAAAGCATATGTCAGCGAGAAATACTTAGACCCATGAGGAAGAATTCTCTCCTCAAAGTCTGTCTCCTAAGATTATCAATGGTTTCCCAACTTATCTACTTGCACCTGATTGGCCACAGTACCATCAAAGATATCTTAAACTCTTGTTGGTTGGCTAATATTGTGCAGACTAAAAAGAAGAGAGGCAGGGAGGGATGGGATCTCGAGGAAGGACAAGCCAAAAGAGTCTGCTTTTCAAGTTTTCCTGGCGTCAATTGGTGCCGCCATTCATCTTGAAGCAGGCTTCAGAACTGGTAATTACTAACCGTAAAGCGTAAAAGGGCGGCCTTTTACAAAAGACCCCAAAATCAAGGCCTGACAAGTGAGTTCGGTGACACAGACCTTTTTGATAAATAGGACGACCCATTAGTTCTCTTTGTGATTTTTTTTTCTTGAATTGTTCTGCTAGATCCTGTTCCCAGACGACACGGTTGTCATCTTCTAGCTCAAAGGGGGGTTTGCTCAGAAGCAGGCCGGTGAGAGGATGGATGGAATGTCAATGAAAAAATATTCACCCTGCATGGGAAAGACGGGATATGAATAGTTATTCACATTATAGTATCTTTTATGTAGTACAGAATAATCTTTATAGTCGGAACATTGAATTGTAGATCTGCATACGATATTCAAATATTTGATTATCAATGTAAACCTGAGGTTATATATCCGCTGATATATGAATAATAAGGAGGAAATCATTCATTTTACCACCTAGCTCAGAAAAAAGATACTTTTCAAGCGAAGCTGTGAAAATTTCTCCTGGTTCTCATCAATATAACTTTGAAGTTTAAAATCTCTGTGTAGTTACTTATGGTTGCTGATACAACACCAGGTTTAAGCCAAAAGGAGCGTCTCTTGTTCTTGAAGCTGCGCCAACGAGGGCCAAAAGTACGACTAAGCTACACACTCACCACGTGTGCTTGCACAGCCCATTTTTACAGAGAGGCACTTTCACACATCTCACAGATAGCAAACAGAAGAACCACCTTGCCCGAAACTGGGACTCCCAGAACACGAGGAAGACGTTCTACCTCTGTGCCAGAAAGTCGGCAGTTTAAAATATTATATGCATAATATCTGATAAGTTTCACTCAATACCCCCTCCCCGAAATTTGATGTTTAGTTTATCTGATAGTATTGCCTTCGTCTTTCATGATGATAGATGGGCCATTTTAAGTTTCTATT
>JAOUZG010017314.1:7392693-7412987 GCA_026289955.1 Argiope argentata
ATATAATGTGTATGGCAAAAGTAAAAGTTAAAACTATTAAAAAATTAAAAGCTTTTACAGTAAAATTTTTTATTTTCAATATTGTTTCGAAAGTAAAATTGTTGAAAATGTTTTGCCTAATCATATATTTTTAAATTTTGTCTTAATCGAATTTTTTACTTATTGTCATTTATTTTTTTAATGTAATCTTCCAGCTGGTAAGATTTTTTATTTACATATTATAATTATTAGAATATAAAAACACAAAAGTGCCTGCTAATAATTGCTTGAATCGTTATTAGTATTGTGCTATTTAGAATTATTTTTGCATGTATTTCTGTTAATCTGAACCAAATATAATAATTATATCACATGTCAATCCCACTTTTTTTAAAATTTGTTCCCTTTGATATTTAAAAAAAAAAATTCTAACACTGATTTGTAACATTATATAACTGTCAGCTTAATATATTTATTTCTAAAATGTTGAAATCAACACAATTTATTGCAATTCATAGGCAATTTTATTTTGAAATTACATAAGAGTATTTTCTTATTAATGTAAATATGATTTATTAATCTTAGTTTCTATACATAATGTTAAAAAATGAGGACCTCCAGCTCTAAGGCAGTATAGAGCATTAAAAAAATTCAAGCTCAAATAAATTTTTAGTTAAAACTGGATATTTTAATAAAAAAATAAACTAACATGCAATTTATAATAACCGTAACTAAATCATTTATAATCAAAATACATTAGATATACTTATCTTGTTTAGTTTTTTTAACGAAGAAGAGCTAAATAATAGTAATTAAAAATTAAAAAAACCTATGAAAAATTTAAAAAATGAAATACTCAAATAATTTAATAGTGTTTCAAATTTGCAGGTTGGCTTTGATTGAGGTTTTAGATATTGTTTATTTTATTGTTTTGTTCTTTATTTATAAAAATGCTTGCTTAAAAGATCTCCAAACAGCTATAGAATAGACTATAAACAGAAAAAGCTCACAAAAAATTAAACCGTAAATTAAACTTTAAAAAACATATTAGGAATTTCATATGTTTATTCAGTCAGGCTAGAAACATTAAAAAATCGTATTAAAAATTTAAAGCTTGTGAACTCTGAAACTTAACGACCTTTAAAAAAGTATAAGAGATTTAAAATATAACCAAATATGATTACTTGTATTTATTATTTTTCAAATTACATAAAAAAGTTTCAAACTTAGAAAGGTTTAAAAAATTTAAAAATTTAATAGTGTTTTTTTTACTTAGAATAAGATTAAGATTTTACTAAGAAAAAGAATAAACTAAGATTTATTTTAAAACATACAGAAAATTTTTAAAAAAAGGAATTCATTCAATCCTAAAATTTAAAAAAACACATTAATAATTTTAAAGTAATTTATGTCTGATTTTACAAACACCAAAAGATACTATAAGGATTAAATTCTTCAAAAAAGAAAGTTACTGAATACTTTGTAAATTTTTTTAATGAAAATGTATCAATATTATTGAATTGGATAGACACTTTTGAATACACTGTTGACTCTAAAAAGTGCCTTTATTGATTAGTGGCTAATAAAATGTATTAGTATTTCATCATAATAGATTCTATTATTGACGACTTTATAAAAAACCGGAACATAAGAAAAATGAGATCAAAAATTGAACGTCAAAAATATCGAATGAATAAACTGAAAATATATCATACGAATTATACCGGTCATATTTGTAAGATAAAAAGCACTTAAATTTAGTTTGTGTTTGTTATGTCAAACGAATCATAACTCTTGCAATATCCTTTACAAACATCTTATATCTTTAATAGAAATTCATTGCATTTCGGCTTCCTATTTGTATTTATTATTAATATATATATTGCTATTTGTATTAAATATTTGTATTTATATTGTATTCAATACCAACCATGAGATAAACGATTCATGATAGTAAAAATGTATTCTTGGTTCGAAAGTTTTCGTTATCAAATATGATTTGCAGTTAGTATTTTTCAAATTGCATGTAATTTTTTTTCCGTGGCTGTATTTTCATTGAATTTAAGAAAAATAAAGAAAATTCTGCATGCAAATTAAAATAAATTTCTGTTGTTTTTTTCATACAACAAAAATTAAAAAAAAAAAAACGTTACAAAATTAGTAATAACAAAATGATTCATGTTCCTAATGAATTTTAGATTTAGAAGAATTTAACTATCATATATCCTTCCTTCTGATGTTTATAAATTTCGTTAACCTACATGATTTTGAACTTTTTTGACTGGTTCATGAATTGCTATTAACTAAAAATGTATTTTGGTTTTCAAAACTTAAATTTATCACTTTTTGATTTTGAATATAAATTTAACTATGTAGAATTATATAATTTAATAGAATAATTAGATAAAACGATACTAAAATGAAAAAAAATGAAAAAAAAAATCAAATTTTTTGAAGAAATCAATTAAATTTTTTGAAACTAAAGTTGCATTGGGCATTTAAGATGAATCTTTAAAAAATACTTAAAATATTTCATTTTTCCTGCTTTCTAAAGTATTGTAAATGAAATCCATCACATTTTATAACTTCTGTAAATTTCATGTGACTTAAATAACTATTTATAGCTTGTTTACAACACTTAAAATAAGATTTACAGGTAGTAAACGTCTTGAAGACCTTAAATTTTACAAATATTTTGTAAATTTTCATACACGTGAAAAGTAACAGCAATATATTCTGGCTATAAAATAAGCATCTAAGGTAATATATTGCACATGATTACGAATTCTTTTATTTTTATTATTATTTAACTATCACCATGAAAATTCGTAATCTAAAATAGTATTTCATCTTACATTTAATTCGCTCCAAATTTTCTTAATCACATCAAATTTGAAAATGCAATAATTCAAGGAAACTAAGGAACATGTTTGATAAAATCAATTTGATTTTGATAAATTAAAATTTTGATTTCAGTTCAAGTTAAAACCACTGATTTTGAAACAAATACCTTTGAAATATAGGCATAAAATGTTTTTCTCTTGTAGCTAATCGGTTTACTTTCTTAAGGTTTCGTAAAAGAAAAAAAATGCAACCATTAATAGTTTTATGCAGGTAATCGATTTGAACTAGTCAAGATTATGAATAAAAATACTTTTTGAATTAAAAAATCTTTTTGAAACAGTTATTGGTTTTTAGTTATGTACTAAAATGTATAAAAATATAAATTCATCCTTTAAAAACTTTTTAATTTCTCATTTTCAAATTTCAAGAGACCATTTAAGACATTGCATCGTTTTGAAGCTTTATTGACTTATGTTGTCAAATTTAATTGTTTAATTATTAACAAAGCGGTAAGAAAATGAAATTTTTCGGAGAAATTATATTTAAAACTATTTTTAATTAGAATAGTAATTGAATTTATTACGTATTTTTAATTTTTAGACCAATAAAGAAGTCCTTTTTATTTTTGGTTGAATGATTATGAATCGAATTACTTTTCCGGATGCGAAGTCTTCAAGAGTAAAATTGAGTCGCTGATTTTATAGTGTGTTATTTTAAAGCATGTTTGTTGCCTTAAAAATATAATATAAAGAAATTGCTTATAATAGTCACCTCCCCTCAAAATTTTTAAAATTGAAGATTTTATAGTCTTTTTATTTTATTTATATATGAAATTTATTATTTTGAAGAAATTTTATTATTTGAATTTATATAGGAGTTTATTATTTATTATTTTCAGCTGAACGCTACCAGAATGTTATAGTCGAATGAAACGATATTTGCTCTAAATGCAAATTGCTAATACAGATGCGCTGTGAATGTAATTTAATTTGTATTAAAAAAACATTTTTTTAAATTAAAATTGTTTTTTAAATTAGATAAACAATTTTGTACAAACCTTCATTTTGATTCAAATAAAATGGGTAGATAATTTATAGCCATTATTTTCGTATTAAAGTAAGATCTTAGTTGAAATTTGAGGACTATAGAATTTTTTCATAATTTAATTTTTTCTGAAGTTAACTATAGATAATTACGATTAGTTAAGATTATTCCTTTGTTAACATGTTATTATTTTGAAGTAATGTTTGTTAACTAAACTATTTTGTTTGAAATCGCTTAGTATTTTAACTTTGCTATTTGATGTATTTTATTTTCTAATCTTACATTTAGTCTAAGGGGACTAAACAACGGATTGGGATTTTAATTATTATTTTCTTATTTCTTTCTTTTTAAGCAAATAATTTTTAGGAGTAGCTTTTACAGCAAATGCAGTTTATATACATTTAATCAGTTCATTTAAATAAATGGCGCCATCATGAAAGGTAAAACCATTCGTTGTTGTCTCTCTATATATTTTTTCAGAGAACATTTTATTATCTTCTTTTATATAATCATTCATCCAGTTTTGATAGTAGCTGAAACGGACAGAAATTTAGACAAAAAACCATATTTAAATATATATAGAAACAGTATAAAATAAATATATATAGAAAGAAACATAATTGATTATTATTTTAAGAACTAACTCCAACAATTAGTTTTGAATGGAATTTTGCATTTGTACAAATCTGTTCTTTAATTATTCGGTTATTTTCTTACAAATTTGCGTGTTTATAATAAAATTCTATAAAAAATAAATAAAGCTCTGCTTTTCACTGATTTTATAGTTATTTAAAAGGATTTGATTGAAAGCATTCCTTTCTCTTTAATGCTTAAAATAAAATATACAATATAATAATATGTAACAAAATATATACTTTATATTAAGTATAAAAAAACTAGATACAGTGAGATCCGTATCATTTCCTTTTATTCCAACAACTAGATTAAGAGCGGTATTTGTCGTACAGTTCTTTTGCTTTTGACGTTTGAGAAAAATGTGTGCATCCGTACAAAAATATGTAGAAGCAGTTGTTTGTTTCAATATGAAGTGAATCATGTCAGCTGTGCTAATGATTCGCTTTATACAGAAGTTCTTGAAACAAACAAAGGTGACATCGACACATCTATTTGTTCGAGAACTCCGCTCTGTGTTTCTAGCAAACAGCAAAGACGCATCCAAATAACGAATTTCTCCTCAACTTGTTCAAAAAGTGGAAATTTTTTTTGATAATTTGTACGTCATAATATGTGTGCATACGTTCTCTAAATTTTCTATACATTATTACTCTGATTCAATAATTTATTAAACTATTATAGTTTGACAAGAAGAAATGGAACTATATAAGTTATTGTTTGCGCCATTTTATATTAATTTACTCTTTTCTTCTGTTATTATTATTTTTACTCTATTTCAAAAATGGTTATTTATCATTAAAAAGCGTTGCTTTTGAACGGATAGTAAATACTGATATTTTTATAATTTAGTTATATAGTTAAATGTTATCCTTTCATCTTCTTTTTTATGTTGTCAATGATCTTGCAAGAAAACTTAATTTACATTAAATATTTAAGAACGAGCAAAATAAAAATAAATTCAAAAATAAAAAAAATATCTCGAATTTTACTAAACTATTCCAATATTAAACATCGAAAATAGTATGGTATTTTTGAACAATAAAAAGCGTGAAAGCTTTAGAAATGTGCTTTTTAAATAATGCTTGAAAAATTTGCAAAATCAAAATTTCAAATTAAATTGGATATATTGTTTTAAAAATTAAAATTGAAGAAACGTGATTTTGTATTTGCATTTTCAAAGCACGTATTTCGTAAAATTAATGATTATTGTTTTGAAAAGTATTTTGCAATATGTATGATACTGCTCCCATTTTTTTCCAGTAATATTTCGGCAAAAAATTATAAATATATAAACTCCACATTCTTTTTCATTTTTCATTCAGTAACTATTATTTTTTCCCGGAAATGTTATGCAAGTTGGATCTTAATGATTTTTGTAAAATGTTTAAGACGCTATAAACCACCTATTTTCATTTAAACCAACACGCTTAATTATTTAAAACATTTCGCAGTTTTCATTTAATTGAGAAAAGCAGTAGTTATTTTTTTAAAAAAATATTTTTGCAAAATTATACAAGTTTTTAAGTTGTAGGGGAAAATTTTCATCTCATTTCTTCGATAAATAATCTGCGTCATTTTAAATTAATTTCGGTTATTATTATTTTTATTAGATTTCAAAAATGGTTATTTATCATTAAAAAACGTTTATTCTTGAATGGATATTAAATACTGACAATTTTATAATTTTAGTTATATAGTTAAATTTTATCCTTTCATCTTCTTTTTAATGTTGTCAATGATCTTGCAAGAAAATTTAATTTATATTAAATATTTAAGGACAAGCCAAATAAAAATAATTTTGAAAACTAAAAAATATATATCTAATTTTGCTGAACTATTCCAACATTAAACATTGATAAGAGTAAGGTATTTTTGAACAATAAAAAGTGTGAAAGCTTTAGAAATGTGCTTTTTAAATAATGCTTGAAAAATTTGCAAAATCAAAATTTGAAATTAAATTGGATATATTGTTTTAAAAATTAAAATTGAAGAAACGTGATTTTGTATTTCCATTTTCAAAGCACGTATTTCGTAAAATTAATGATTATTGTTTTGAAAAGTATTTTGCAATATGTATGATACTGCTCCCATTTTTTTCCAGTAATATTTCGGCGAAAAATTCTAAGTATATAAACTCCTCGTTTTATTTTATTTTTCATTCAGTAACTATTATTTTTTTTCAGAAAATGTTATGCAAGTTGGTTTGTAACGATTTTTGTAAAATCTTTAAGCCTTTAAACCACCTATTTTCATTTAAACTAACTCGCTTAATTATTTAAAACATTTCGCAGTTTTCATTTAGTTCAGAAAAGCAGTTGTGATTTAAAAAATATTTTTGCAAAACTATTCAAGTTTTTAAGTTGAAGGGAGAAAATTTCATCCCATTTGCTAATTCTACTTGCGCTAGGTAAAAGCTGACTTTGGAACCCAAAATTTCATAGATTACATAAAACTTAGAAAATTAGTACAGTTAAAAAATTTTATCTCAAAAAGAGAAGGTGATGGTGATCTTTTACCGTTTACTTATATTTGAAATATTATGAATAAATTGCAGAAAAATGAAAAAATAGCTCAAAATCGATTAAATATTTTCAATTCTACCCTCCTGTATCATGAAATCTTTTTGTTCTTTCAAATAGTAAATTATTCAACTCAAATTTCTGAAAGAATTAGTGTTGAAATTGCTCGCATTTGATCATTACAAAAAATTTCTAATTTATTTTTTTATTTTAGGATATTATGTTCTATCTCGTCAACGAGCGCATACTGATTGTTAATCAATTAAAAACCCAGAAAAGATTTTTTATTAAATGTTATTGCATTACATTCTTGACCTTGAATGACCATAACATCATTGTGTTAATTCTATACGGTACTTAGTCTCTTAATAATGCGACGCTTTGGTTCAATATTTCGTATTCAATCAATGTTTAATTTAAAAATAAATTATTTGAACATTTTACGAGCGAAATATAGTTTCACCGAAAAAAAAACATATTAATGTTTTAAATAGCGAACCATTTTTTAAAGAATTATTTTATGCTTGTCATCAAGTCTAAAAAGAACTTTTTCCCAACTCAGTAATTTGATTATTTTATTCATAATATTTTTTATTATTGAATATTTAACAGGTTGAACAACAGAGCTTAAATATTTCTATAACATATAACTAACAATAAATATCATCACTCATGGTTTCAAATGCTAAATTATAAAATTTTCGTGAACGAAAGTTATAAAATATAAAATATATGCTCATTATTCTTTTCTTAAAATTAAATTTTTAAAAAAATCGATTTCAATATTATCTTATATGTAGCATAGGAAAATTTGCTAATAAAATGAATTTCAGTGAAAAATGATAATGAAGACATTTTTTTAATAATGGATAAATTGTGAATATTTCTTAGTATTTAAATAAAAATAAAATTAGTTATCAATATTTCAGTAAAATTTATTAAAAAAATGATGTTATAAAATCCTTTTTAAAAAATAATCACTAATAGAATTCTTTTTCCGACTTAAATGTCTAGCATTCTTTTTGGATATAAATATTTTAAAATATAATACTTATTCACCATTGTGCTATCACGAAAATTGGATAATTTTCTAATGTATCATATCAAAACTATTATTTAAAACCAATTTCCCTTCTTTAACCAAAAAAAAACTCTTAAGTATTTTTGACTTCATCTTTTTGATTTTTAATAAATCATGAAAACTATTTATTAGAAATTTAAAGAGAACTAATAAAAACCCCTTCTACAGTATTTTTTTTTGCCAAAATATTTATTCGTTAACTATTTGTTAGTTTCTAAGTTATAAATTTAAACAATTCTCTCAAAAATGTCACTTGTGATAAAATATATTTAAAAATTATATAATAAATGTTTTTTTCCTCATAAATATTTTTTTAAATTTTTAAGATACTCAGAAAGTTAAAAAAATGAAAGACTGTCTGCTGAACTAATATTTTAAGACAAAAGAAAATTATTAACGCTTTTTTAAAGTCGATTTATTTTTATCTTTTAATTGATATAAAATCCTTTAATATTGGATTTTCCATAATCTTCCAAATTTTCATCCGAATAGATATTACACATAGAGAAAAGAAAGCCATATACTAAGCTTTTAAAACTATTACACTGTAAAAGATTTATTACCGACTTCGAAAGGCCTTGTAATATTTGGTAGGAAAAAGTAAAAAGAAATTAATAATAATTTTTTTATTGAAGAATTATGAAGTGATTTTATCATATTTATCGTATAAATATAACATTTAAATGTAGTTATTAACTTTCCTTCTAATAATAATTCCTTTCCTTCTAATAATTTCCATCTATAACAGAAAAATCAAAAGAAAAATTCGTGAACTTTTGACAAAAAAAAAGTAATAAGGAAAATATACAACTAAATTTTAAAAAATACATCATACACTGAGATAAAACATGTAATTTATTTTTAGAAGGATTAATTCTTAATATATATAGTCATAAACGAAATAAATAAATAAATAAATAAAGTAAAAAATATTGCTAACTGACTTATAAGTTCGCATCTTAAATTTAACATGACACACTAAAAAACGCTGTTATTAATATCCATAGAAATTATACATCCAGGTTTAGCAAAATTATTAAGCTATGAAATGTATACTTTTTTTTAAATACCGAACAGATTGAGTACGAAAGAAAAGACTGAAGCAAACTGATATTATACTGATATCAGTTTGATATCAGTATAATCAAACTGATATCATAATACTTCGAATAACCATGGCGTCATTTATCGAGGTGGCGAAAATCAATTTCAATAATTTTTATGAAGACACTGCTTTCACAAACTAAATTTTATCTAACATGTTTATAGAAAACTGTGCTTACAAAGAACTATTAAATATTTATTTAATTTTGAACAATAATGCGTAAAGTATTTACGAATCAAACTTAAGCACTTTCATTTTCTGATAATAATAATAAAAGTCTTTTATTATAGTGATTATTAAATAAAAAAGCTTATATTCAGAAAACAAAAAAAGATTTCTAGGATAAATCATTATGAAAAAAGCGGCTTGAGAACTCAATTCAGTTAAACCGAAGAAATATATAATTATCCAAAAATAATAAAACAGGGATTTTTTTAAGTGCAAGACGATTTTCTGATAAGTCTCCATAAATAAAATTAAACCAATTCAACAAAAATTTACCAATACGTTCTTATTTTTAAAGTGTTTCTCTCTTTATACAATCAAATATTCAAAAGAAAATTTTCAAATTGTGGACATTAAAACTTTGAGAGAACAAGCGCATAATTTTGATATAATACTATCAGCGGAAATTTTAATTTTACAAATGAATAATAATTTTCTTTATTTTTTAAAGCAAGAAGGATTACTTATTTACGCAAATGAGCATTCTTTTATTCAGTTAAATAAACTTAGAAAATCGACGCTATTTTTGCAGGCTTATGCTAATAGTTTTCAATGTTTTGTACATCATTTGGTTTGACTAAATTCTTTTCTCGTAATTACTCTATTAATTCGATTATGTTCGTTAAATCAAAAATAAGGAATCGTTTTCTTTACTGAAAAAAAAATCTTTTATTGTAATATATTTATGCAATTTTCTGTACAATGGTTCGACAAACTTCGCTGAATCGTAAATATTACTTTTAGAATATTGGAATTGGAAATAGTGCTTTTCTCCAATGAAAGATATTTATAATATCAGACAACTGTTTAAACACTTCACTTTATATTTAGCAAAACTAACCGAATTTATGCATCCGATACATGCAGTGAAAACAACATATATTCGCTTAACGTCTATACCGATTACTTAAATTTTAAGTTTTTTCAAATGTAAAAGGCACGGAAGAGGATAACTAACTAAATTTTCCGTTACCAGTTCGTAATATTTGTCATCCCACCCCCTTAATGTAAGAAAATTGATCTGGTAGTCATTTGAAACCCGCAAAAGAAACAAAATTAAGGAAATCTGCTATGCATATTTCAATGGACATAATTTCTTGGACGGCCAAGCACCACGTGCTCGAGAAATTATACTTTTATACTTTTATTTATTTTAATTGTTTCATTGAATGAGTAACTTCAGTATTGCCAACGATCATAAAAAAAACTTTGTCTCCCATTTATTGTTAAAAAAAAATATCACATTTCCTATTTTTTTTTTCATTTCGTATAATCGCGTGCTATACTTTTATTCTCACAAATCTTTATAAATAGCTCTCCCCCTCTTTTTTCTTACGAATTGATAAGTTAAATACATTTGTTTCCGGTAAGGCAAAATAAAAGATTAAAATGAAATCTGCTATGCATATTTCAAATATCATGTCAAAACATCATTTCTTGAACGGCCAAGCACCACGTGCCCGTGCAAGTTAATTAAATTATATTTTTATTCATTTCAATCATTTCATTGAATGAGTCACTTTAGTATTGATAACGATAACGCTCAAAATGACATTTTTCTAGGTTTTATTTGCTGTAGTCATTAACTTATTTTTTAATCAGAACTTTTATAAATGCGATAGCAACGCGTTATTAAAAGCTGATTTTTTTTTTGACGTACTCGTCCAGATAATAAAAATTAAGAACTGCCATCTCTCGATTTATCAGCGGGCATTTAAAAGGCCTCACTTTTCACTGGGACAAAAGTATTTCCCGGACCGTCATTGGTGTAAGAACGCCCCAGCTTCTCCCACTCACATCTTAAACTGTCTAAATTTTACAAAACAGGACATTCTCAAAGACTCTGCTCTATTTATGGACTTTTTGGAAATATTGGGTTTTATGGAGATGGTCTAGCACTGATGGGCCATCTGGGATTAGTAACAACAACAACAACAAATTTCAATTTTTCGCCAACGATTTTTTTTATTATTATTTTTCGGCAACGGATTTTTGTCTACCTTATTCCCAAAATAACATCACGTTCTGACATGATAAAAAATAGAAATAATATTCGATATCGTTTGCAAAAAATCCAATTTTTTTCTTACTTTTACGCAATTGTGATTGTTGGTTTACTTGCGAAGCGGCGATATTTGAGAGGTGTGTTATCTCGACGAAAGTATGGTGCGCCGATTCTCCAAAGTCCGGCAGGGTCGCTTAGAGTCGTTTGGGGAGCACTTAAGCTTTTTACTCCCCCTTTAAGAAACGCTTCCTACTCCCCATAAATCACGATAGCTCCTCCTACAAGAAAGAAACGGACCAATCTGGAAACAGCAAGGACATTATGTTAAAGTAATGGTAGCAAATACTGAATGGGAGGGGAGGTCAAAGGTCTGTCATATTTGCATAATGTCACCCCCAACCCCTCACATAGTTCCCTTATCAATGTTATTCCAATAGACAACAGTGCTGCTACTACTCCAACTGGTAAATAGATTCGAAGTTATTTTAGTCTGACAGATAAAATCACTCAAATAAATTTTGAGATAGTTGGAGGCAAAAACTAAAAAATAAAATATTTGAAAAAATAAACATTTTCGTGAAGTAAAATCAAACTGAGCTAAAATATATTAATAATAATCGAAAAATGTGTTCTTCACCATAACTTCTTATTTTCCATGGCATTTCTATAACAACATAGTCTATAACAACATGACAATATTCTGAGACAGTACTTAGGGAAACTAGAAACAAAAGAGAGACGGAGAGAGAGAAAGAAAAAGGAAAAAGGTATTAAAAATTCCGTATTAGAGAAAGTAAATACAAATTCAATAATTAAGAATTTGAAAAAAGAAAGTTGGTAAAACCAAGAGAAATGTATAAAATAAAGTACATTAATTACGCTTTACTAAAATTAAAATCGATATCCTTTTAGTTTTACACTTTATCTAGAGCAAAATCAATAAACTGTCTGAAAATCGTATGACGATAGCAATATAAACTTCATAAGCTGAACTTACGTTGTTAGGGCTTAGGCATTTCTGTTTAAAGAGAAAATTCATAATATTTTTGTTTTCAAAATCAATATATAGTTTCATAAAGAGCTTTGACCATTCTTGAAAAATATTTGTGTAATTAAAGATTATTATTTCTTTCTACTTCCATTTTTATTATCATTGCTATTCATTGAAAACTCTTTATATATAAGTAGGAAGTGCAAAAACCGTAACCGAAATATTTAGTGCTATCCGAACGAGCATTAACACATGATAACAGTTGATGTAATGCATCATATCATTATAGAGCATTTAAGTTATAAGTAGGATATTAAAGAATATTTTATTGTTCACTAATAGAGATCTTTATTTGATATTTAAGTACAGGAGAAAGTCTTTTTATACCTTTAAGGCGATTTTTTCAAATTTTTATTCTACTTTTCTAAAAAGCATTTTCTGTAACATTTTTATGAGTAGAATTTTTTAATTTTTCAAATCATTGAAATGTATTTGGAAATGCACAGATTTTAATACATTTCGGGAATAAAAATATGGTGCAAATTTGTATAAAATACATTTTTGCATTGACACTATAATTAAACCGCTATAATTAAAAACTAAATGTACTATTATACGTCTTTATAATATATAATGATAGAGATTGAATAAGGGATAGTTATAAAAACAGAAATAAAAATATATTACAAGAATAAACCGAAGAGAATAGAAATCAGCACGATTTACAAATTTAAATCTTTGTGGGAATGAGCTAATCCGGCTGTTTTTGTATATTTGCTGAAGTTATTTCAACACCTGAAGAAATAATTTGTCAATTTCTTCTTTAAATTTTTTCCGCATAGAATTTAATATAAAAAGATAATCGGATAGAATTATTTTAAATAGCATAATTTCATGCATGTTTATCTAAATTTCATTTTCCTATGTTTAATGCCAATGGCGTAGCGAAATAATGGATTTGTAATTATTGACATATTTAATTGTGTCTTTTAAATTTTACGGGATGTTTATTAAATAAACATCAGTATATTTTCATTTATTCCGTTTGAATGGTAAACAACATGTTGAAATTCATGCTTATATAGTCCCGTGAAAATCGTTACCTACCTTTGCATAAAGAACCACCTATATTCTATATATGTATACCTTATCTACCTATAATTAACTATATTCTTTATATATACCATACTTCCAATAATTAACTATATTTTTAGGAAGTTATTTTGATCGCATATTTTTAGGAAGTTATTTTGATAATATACTTTTAGGAAGTTATTTTGACCTCAACATTGTCTCCTAACTGAGCGTTGATTAAGGATTATAATTTGAGCACATAAACCTCAAGACAAATTTCATCCTTGATACGCTTGCTCTTACATTCTTTTAGCATTGAAATAAATTATATTGTAATCCAGTTTTGTGGATGATTTCCATTGTAATTCCAATTTTTTAACCGAAATACTAGCATAAACGTATTCATAAGTTTTATACCAAAAATGTATTTTTAGGATTCAGGGATATTTTAAACAACTAACTCTCAAAATTGGATTTTTTTTTGACAATGACAACTCATTTTTTTGTTTCATATTTGAAAAAAATCAACTATATTAATCACAAGAATCCGTTTTTGAATCAATAAAAATAAGGCAATTCATATGATTTTTAATACTTCTTAGAGGCTGAAATCATAATCAAAAATTTTGATGCATTATTTTTCACTTTTACATTTTAGTAAAAATATATTCTTATAAATAAATTCTACAGCACAATGAAAAAAAAAAGTAACACAATTTTCACTTTTGTGCTACATGTTTTTAACAACTGTAAGAATATTTCTGAGAAGAAAATAATTTGCTGAAAGCTTACTTCTATATTATGGATAGTTGTTGTTTATTTTTCCCTCAGTTTGGTGTAACTCAACAGCAATTTCCATCTAAAATAGGAAAAAAAATGCTTTTACTTTCAGTAAATATTTTTAAAAATACAATATTAACAATATCAATCATTTGAGAACTTAAATCTTTCTGTAAAAAAAATTTGAAGCATACTCATAATTTTCATCTAATAATAAATTTTTATTTGATATTGGAATAATAACCATGAAATATTATATCGGAAACAATACCTTATATCGATTTCCTAATCTGTAAAACTTATTATATGTCTGGTTTGTTTTATCGGGTATTAATTGTTTAGTCGACTATTTGCATTAAAATTGGGTATTTTTATCTCTTAAAAAATCAGGAATGTTAGTTTTTTTTTCTTTTGAAGTATTTTACATTGATGTACACTCAGTTTCAATATGATTAATGGCTTCTTTTGTTACTAGAGATGGGTTTCTAAGAAATCCTAAAATTCAGCTGAATGTGAAAAACCACCACCACAACAAGCTCTAAATATTAGACTTGAACTAATATTTAGAGGCATAAATACTAACTACATCTAATATTTATAACTCTAAATTTTAGACGTAATTATGCAACAGAAAAAAGACTAACACTTTGCTGTGGATTACTAGTTTATCACTGCAAATTATTTCAATAGTTTTCTGTGAAAAAATCAGCCAATTTCACTTCTTTGCAAACCAACTGACACTGACACAATTTGTTTACAAACAAACAAAAAGAACTCGTTTCTTTTTTCCCGTAATGCTTTTTAAAACAAAAGTATCATAAAATGTTTATTTATTGTAAAACTAAGCCTATTTGTTAACTTGTACGTCAGCTATACTGACGTTTGTACTACAATTATACGTCCATCGCTTTGAGTTTTGTGACATTTAAAGAAAATATATTTCCTATGCTTATATTTTTACTTTTATCTTATTATCTACTTATTGATACTTTCCTATGTAATTTGTTTTACAGTTTGATTCTTTGTATTTCTGAGTACTTTAATTTTATATTTATACATTTTTCGCTCATGATTAAGTGTGAATAGTTTTTATATAATATGTATTCACTGTCCTATTGTGTAAATAAAGTTGAATTCCTTTATTTTATGCGTTATTTTTTATGAAATGTTTGGTTTATATTGATAGATTATTTGTATTTTTCAGAACTGTAGTTATATATGTTTTTACACAATTTTGTATTGTTTTTATTAGCCATGTTCGTCACTAAAAATGAAATTTAACTATTGTAAGACAAAACCAATAAAATATATTAATTAAATTAAAAAGTGTTAAGAGTTATTTTATTAAAATTTAGCCATGTACCATCAAGATATATATATTTCACAAATATCAACTGAAACTCTTTGTTTCTTTGATTGTTTTCTTCTTCCAACGATGAGTCTTGCATGAAACAACTGAATTCAGAGGACAGTACTGTTACATACTTTTATGCAACGTAGCCGCTTGTGACAAAGAAAGAATCTATCAAAATATTCATGTTTCCAAATATAACGTTGCCATAAGAACATTTTCTAATCCTTCCCAATTCTGCAGATTTAATTAACATAGGATAAGTTGGAGAAATTGGCAAAATTTTACAGAAATTGGCATTTTCTTCGATTTAAAATGTTTTTATAAGAAGTCTATAATATATGTCTGTGCTTACTCATGTTCTTCAAGACTCATTAAATAAGCATTTTCTACCAAATTTCTTTAGTAATTAGCCAAACTGAGTTACAGAAACGGTATATTCCAAATTACTCCAGAAAATATGGAGTAATTGGGAACAAGTATTTTGGCTTTTGGTCAGAATAACAAACTGATTAGTAGCTAAGAGAATATTTTGTACTGACAGAAAACAACTATTATTTTTTATTGCTTTTCAGTAAAGTTGTATTTTTCCCATAGAATAATACATAAACTTTAATATCTATTTGATGCCCTTAATTTATTTGGAATTATTAGGAATAATTGGGAGTATAAGTTTTGTATCCCAAATTTTATACAAAAATTCTGAAAATCCAACCTTTGTACAAAGAGAAATGACTAATATCATCAAACAAGAGAGAGAAATATGTAATATTTCAAAGTTTAAAAAACTAAGGGCTAACAGCTCAAATTAATAGTAGATAATAAAACTTTCTTTTAGAAAGCAGAACGTCCATTTTTTAATTCAACTAATCTTTTTCTGATATTTATATGTGACTGAAAATATCGTCTCAGTCTTTTATTTGAAGATGTAACTTTTTATCTAATTCAAGGGAATAGTAAACTATCATTAATCAATAAAACAAATTGGTACAATTCAAAATTGCCACATTTATATAACTATCATCAATTTCTGTGGAGAATGATTATTTATAACCTCTTATGTATTTTGGCTTTAAAGATAAGCTGCAGTCTATAATGTTGAAATTTCTGACAAAAAATATAGAAAACAATGAATACCTTATCAAAAAGCAATAGTTGCAGTCAGTTAGCAAAAATACAGCTCATAATTTAAAATTAAAAAAAGTACTTAAATAAGGAGAAAAAAAACTAAATCATGGATTTCCCCCAGATCCAGCATAGTCTAGGTAACATGAAAAAAAAAAAAAACTCCTTATTTGCTGAATCCACAATCCGAAAGTCTCTGTAATATAATATCTGTTTATTGTTCCTCAAACGCTCTCCAGTGTTTGATTTCCACATAATTTAAAGCTTGATAAGAACAAACAGTTTCACCGGTTGGGGATGGTTTTCCTTATCTGATTGAGGTCGAATTCAATCTTTTCTGTCGGCTGTGTACTCAGCTAAAGGATTCTGTCGAACGTTTACAGAATTTTTCACAAGGCAAACAGTGCGAGAGGCGTTCTCAATGAAATATCTGTTATTGGAGGAAAACCTGGAGGACGAACCGGCTGAGCACACTCATTTTCCAGCATGAAATCATGGCAAAGATAAAAAGTGCGTTTTATGACTGCTACGAACGTCTGTTAAGTGTCTACAAACATTCAAAATGGAAAATGTCTGCTTTTTATAGAAAGAATCCCTGCTTGAACAAGGGACACGGTTAATTGTGTTTTGATTGGTCAACACCAAAGAACGACAATGATGTTTGCTTTGACGATGATGTTATGTTGGATCGAACAATCCATTAGATTAGTTTTTTTTCCTTCTTCATTTTGTGTTATAGCATTCACAAAGTGAACCATCGCACCATGCCTTGGTACAATGCCTCAACTTAAACCAAAAAGAAGATACACACTCACATTATGTAGCATCAATGAGTGACAGTTGTTAACCTTTCGCTACAATCTCTGTCTTTCACATTCATGCCATCAAAATTTTACTATTTATTAGACTAAGAGATTAATTAGTCTTTTATTACACTAAATAACTAATTACATTATTTTTTACATTTATTACCCCAAATGAGTAACTACATTATTTTTTATATTTATTACCTCAAATGAGTAACGACATCATTTATTACACTTACTGCACCAAACGTGTAACTATATTATTTATTACACTTATTGCACCAAATGTGTAATTACATTTATTACATCAGACGAGTAATTACATTTATTACATTAGATGAGTAATTACACTATTTATTACATTTATTGCATCAAATAAATATTAAATCATTTATTATACTAAATAATTAATCGCATTATTTATTGCATTTATTACACCAAATTTTGATTACATTATTTATTACATTTATAACATCAAATGAATATTAACTTATTTATTATATTAAATAATTAATTGCATTATTTTTTGGATTTATTACACCAAATTTTTAATTACAGATTTTATTGCATTTATTACATCAAATTTTTAGTTACCGTATTTATTGTATTTATCACATCAGATTATTAATTACACCAGAAGATTAATCAGACTTTTTATTACGTTTATTACATTAAATGATTAATTACGTTATTTATTAAAAAAGCGTTTTATGTTATTGTATCTTCCAAATCTATGCATAATCATTCAACTATGCATAGTACTTCAAATTCTTTCACTTACTCGTCTCACGACCTTTCGTTTGTGAATTTAAAGAAAATAATCGACAATGTTTTTTAGCTGCTCAGGCATAGAAACTAGAATCTTGCTGTCGAAACATGAGATACTATTTTTTTAAAACATAGAAGATAAGAAGTTTGAATTGAAAATAACTAAGTATTATACCTCAAATTTCTATATGGGAGAACATACTTATAGATCTTCTATAAGTGGGTTCTCCCATATAGAAATCTAGAGATGAGCAATCTAGAGATGCTCCCAAGAGTTTGGTGAGTGAATGTAAGGAAGAAAAAGTAATGCGTTTTTCGGAACGCTATGTTATTTCAAAATTTTCGTGAATATTACGATAAATCTAATATTTAGTACTAAAGTTTTATAAAAATATGATCGCAATATAAGAAATATAAAAACCTTTAAACCAATGATTTAGAGATTTGATAATTACGTTCTTTATATTAATACATATTTAAAGTAAAAGGAATTCTCGTTTAATTAAACTGAAAGATAAAGATTATTTTCTTCGTGCATTCAAAACACTGTTAAATTCGTTTTTGTTATAACGACAAATAATTAAACTTGTTATCATATTATCTATAATAAAATCTATCACATCTATCCAACAGGGAAAAAAAGGTTAAAATGAAATCTGCTATGCATATTTCAATGTTTCATGTTAAAACATAATTTCTTGAACGGCCAAGCACCACGTGCTCTTGCAAGTTGAATTATATTTTTATTCATTTTAATTGTTTCACTGAAGGAGTCACTTTAGTATTGCAAACGATCCAAAAAAAAACTTTGTCTCGCATTTATTGTTTAAAAAAACATATCCCATTTCCTATTTATTTCATTTCATATAATCACGCTCTCAAAATGACATTTTTCTAAGTTTATTTACAGTAGTCATTAACTTATTTTTTTAAAAATCAGAGCTTCTGTAAAGGCGATGACAACGCGTAATTAAAAGCTGATTTTTTGAGATGCTCGTGCAGGTAATAAAATTTCTATTTTTCGTCAACGGATTTTTGTTGACGTCAAAAACCTCATCCAAAAAACAACATCACGTTTGGGCACGATAAAAAAAAGGTAAAGGAAAACAACTAGATTACAAATTCATTTTGTTTAATTATAGTCAAATATATGTAATGTCGGAATGTCCCATTTGCCAAAAACTTAATGGCATTACTGGTTTTTGATCATAGTTTTACTCAAAACCGTCATAATCTTATTTTTCAAAACATAATAACTCGATTGATTTTTTTACTAACAGAGATGTAATCAGATTATGGATTATTCAATTGTTAAAATACTTTAAATCTGATATGGTTCACCATTAATTCATGTATTATTAAGCCTAATTTTTTTCTACTCAAGTGTGCAAACATCTTTGTTGGTTTGAAATCACACGCATCTATTAAACCCAGCGGAAACTTCTAAAAATTGTTACTCATACCCAATGGATATTTATATTAAAAATCTAAAAGAAGTTTGCATAATGATAAGATTTAAAAACCTTAGAGGAAAGATTTTAAAAATTGTCAACTCTCCACAAAGAATGATCCGAAAAACGAATGATGTTTGAAAAACCAAATTGAATCTTAAGAAATCAATTATATATGTCAAGCAACCTTTTATTGAGATTATAAGGTTTTAAGTGTATCATAAGGCGAGAAGTAATGTCCCAGGTGATGAGTAAAACAGAGTTTTCATCATTACATGGTTTATAAATACTTAAATAAACATAGATTTTCAAACACTATTTCTTATAAAAAAAAGAATGATGCTTGAAAAACAAAACTAAATCATAAGAAATCAGTTAAATATGTCAAGCAACCTTTTATTCAGGTTATAAACTTTTAAGTGTAGCATAAGGTGAGAAATAATGTCCCAGGTGATGAGTAAAACAGAGTTTCCCTCATTACACGGTTTATAAATCTTTAAATAAACATAG
>JAOUZG010017314.1:7412997-7445547 GCA_026289955.1 Argiope argentata
ATAGATTTTCAGGCACTATTGATTCTAATGATTCATAAACCACTTCCGTTAACAAATCAATTTGGTTAGTAAATAAATACTATATATTTGATCGAATAATTGAACGATGGTAATGTGTCATTCAGTTCCGAAAACTTCAATATTGGCGAGTAATTGATTAAAATGTAGCAGATGGATGACAAAAATAGACAAATAATTATATATAGGAAAAAATTTTCAAATACAAATCTAATTTTAAAAAAGGAATTTATGTACAAAATAAGTAAATTATTTTATTAATCTCTAAATGCATTATATTCTTTATAAGACTAAACTTCATCTCAATATAATCAATGGCGAAAAGACATTAATTTAATTGAGTAAATACGTATTAGACCTGCCACTTTTATCACCAAATTTGGAGTCTTCGCCAATGAGTTGCTAGGCTGCCAATTATGGCAATCCAGCAATGGTGTAATCCGTTGATATTTATCGCCAAATTAAAATCCGTTGCCAATGACTTACTAAACCGTTGGCGAAGACGGTCTAATACGTAAGTACCTTTAATTGTAGTTTCGACGCTAATGCAAGCTTAATGTTAATATTGTTCGTTTCATGGATACATGTCGAAGGTATCCATGTATGTCTGTATATCACGGGGCAATAGGTTTCAAAAGGTCTATACAGAGTAGCTATGCTTTAATTTTTTTTAAAATAGCTCTAGACATCGAAATGATTTTGAAAAGAAAATATTAATTTAAATAAAATAATTCTTATGTATATTTATTCCACATTAAATGACTGGCCCATTTCAAGCAAATTTTGTATACTTATACTTAAAAAAGAGAAAGAAAGAATATTTTATCTTTTCAATGATGCACAATTTCTTTAGGAGTATTTTTCCCAACTTTTATTAGTTTTTTTTTAAATAATTTTATGCAAACGATTTTGATATATGGTAGCAGAAAATCTCTTATCTTCTCTTTCACTTTTTTGATATTTTTGTTTCACATATTTTGGATTTTTGTTGTTGTTTTAAATATATTATTTAGCAATGTATAATAGAATGGAAAGAAATAACCAATATATACTTCATCTTCAACTGATAACCAAAATCACCAAAACTAAAGGGAGGATATCATGTGATATTCAGTAATAAAAGAATAGCTAGTATTATAACAATTCTTACAAAATTACAACCTGTAAATATATAAATAATAAATTTTGAAAAATAATTCAATTGCAATCACCAATTGGTATTACTCGATATGAGATTGGCATTGGTATTACCAATACCAATTACCAATTGGTATTATTTTGAAAACGAGTAATATAAGTCCTTATTAAAAATAATATGAAGGAGAAAAAGCAAAAAAGAGAGAATTATATCTTGTTTACACGAAGATGAGTTTCACGTGCAAATGGGAGTTTTGCTGCCGAAAGACTTGGTTGTGCTACAAAAATAAACGGTAAGTACTTTTAATTTTGTGAGAGAACTTACACTCACTTTAAGAAACCGCGTCCGTTTAATAGAAAGAGCTTTTTAAAGGTATTTTAAGAATATGAAGTAAGCTGCATAAATAAACATAATAATGATAGGCCCCACAAAGTTTCTCTGAAGTTATAACAGAAGGCGGACAGACGGAAGAATATTATACCATTGAAGAAAATCCACAAACTTAATTATTTTCTTAATACCAATTTTTATTAATGGAATCACATGCTTTTCTAATAACAAAAGAAATCTATTTTGGTTACAGTGAATATGGGGAAGGATTGTTTTTGTTCTCCTGTTCAACTAATTACATTCTTCTAACATATGTCCATGCAAAGAGTTAGGATTTAATTAACAAAGAATATTTTTAAATCCAATTCCTTTTTCGCTTTACTTAAGTATTGATTGTCTAAAAAAATGATCAGTTTTAAAGATGGCAATGTTATTTTATTTTGATAAATTGGAAAATCTGAAACAATGGAAGTTGTTACAAGTAAAAACTTGAAAGATTATTTACAATTGCTAAATTACAAAATGCTTAAGAATTAATTCTTATAGTTATGTAATTCAGCTCACACATATTTAACAATACAGCTAAACCTTAGTACTGTGAAAAATATTTCGATACATATTGACAAATTTTTCAAATAATCAAAGCTATACAGCATTCTAATATCAATAAGAAATAATTTGGAAATATGAGAAATATAAAACCTTGTAAAGATAGTGTAATCAAATGCGACGAGACAGTCTTATTAGTCGATGACTTTTTTTGCATTGTTAATATATATTGGAGGTTATTATGCATAAAATGAAACAATAATAATAATAATCAACGCGATTTTATTAATGAATTAAAATGTATAAATCTTTTTATTTCAATTATTTTCTCTCTTCTGACTTCAATTTATAATTCACCATTGTAAATACTATGGAATCTTGGAAACATGCTTTTTTTCGACTAGAGTGCTAAATAATGCTTTTTACGATATCAGAAGTTAATTAAATAACTTAATGGATAAATGGAAAAAGAACTTCTAAAAAATATGAAAATAATATATCGATAAAATTAATAAAATGCAAGTGCATAAAATTTTAAAATTATGTGCTATTGTATTTAGCATATCAAGAAAAAAATATGAAAGGAAAAATTGTTAAATGTTTACTGTTTTATTTATTTATTTGCTCACTTTCACGAAAATTAAAATTGGAAATTTTTTTCTAACAGTAAAATATTAAAAAAATGTATTTTAAACAGCTTCTGACATGTTTTTTTAAAATGAATTAATATGTGATGATAGTCTCTATAAGAGACCAAATCTAGAATTTTACCTTTATACTGCATTAAAAATCATGAGAGTTAAAGTTAATAATGGAAGATTTTTTTTCTTTGCACAAAAGCTACGATTCATTTAAAGAAAATTATTCCTACTAATTTAGAGAGTATTGAATATTTTAAACAATGAACGGATTAACCTCGATGCTGAAAGAAGCAATTATATTAATATACTTGCTTCCTTAATAGCATGAATCTGCAAAAACTGATTTTGCACATACAGATTATTTTATTTTCCGAGACACCAGAATTTCTTTTAGACGCGATATTCTTCAGAGCGTTGACTAGATATACAGTGTTCTGATGAGTTGAAAGTTAGAAACTTTATGCTGCAAACAGACTAAACAAGATATGGAAAGTAGCAATTATAGTAGTACAACGTGAATTTACAGAAATCGATTGTTTAATTCATCCAATATTGAAATTTTTAATTAATAATTACTTTACAACTACAACAAGAGCATAACCAATATCCTGTAGAATGTATATTATGCAGTCATATTGAATATGAAGAGAAAAAAATCCTACAAAATGCGCAAACGATTCATGTTGGAGGATTTTTGAATATTGTAGGACAAAAAATCAAAGAGTTAAATCAATAATAATAATTGAAAAACCGTGAATGGAAAATTTTATTATCTATTAATACCAACCGACACTGGAAACAATGAAGAAAAGAAGATAAAGTATCCGTAATTTGCATGAAGATAAAGGAATTGTTAAAAAATTACTCATAGACAATCTGTTTGTATTACGGAATTAGTTCCAAGTGGAGAAACGGGAAAACTAGTAAAAACATCATGAGAGATGTTGAAAATGCATTTCTTGCAAAGAAACTTGCAGTGAAATGTTGTATCAATCGCTTTCTCAATAAAGGTCACCAGCCTTTTAAAATAATCCTATTGTGTGCCTACTTATGAACCATTAATAAAAGTAATAAAATTACAAACAATATTTATTTCAATTTTTGTTTACATTATCACAGTATTTAGTTTGTTTAAATTGAATATATTTTCTTAATTTGAACTGTATCCAATACAAACTCTCACAGAAAGTTAACATTACGATATACAATTTTGTAGTGTGCGCTAGGTGATAATAGCATAAATCGATTCACCAAAAGTTGGCTGTAATATGATTTGCTTTTAATTAAAGTTTACTAGAATTAATGACAATATTTTTTTTGGTAGAGTGTGGCGTGAAAAAAAATTACTAAGTTATGACTTCATTCATGAATATCACAAGTTGACTTCTTCGATATTTTATATACGAACACTTTATATAGTGATAATACTAATGTATTCATTGATTATAGAGATATTGGTCGTGACTATTTTAGCTTTTTGATAAAAAGTACATCTTAAGGAGATTCTGATAATTATGTAAGAAATATACAAACATCAACAGTCGAAAAGAATTCTAATGATTGAATTTCGCATTTTGCCAAAATGTATTTGGTTATATTTCTATTTTGTTTTCCTTATTTCTTATATATCTTTAACTATATTTTTAACTCTCGGTATAAATTTAGCATAATGCATACTAAATTTCGCTGAAGCAAATGGGTTAAATTTTAAAGCATAGATGGAAGTCAAAAGTTATTAAACATGGAAAGATCTCAAAAGCAATATGGAAGACTTCTGTCCATTTGCTTTCTCAAATTTATTGTTATTGATTCGTTAATTTTCTTTTCAACCTTATTTTTAATGAATAAACAAATTTGATCTGTTGTTTATGATCTTACTTGAACAACATCAGGAATGTTGAAAAACCTCTATTTAATCACAAATAATAATAAGGCTTTATGTCTGTTACTATTATATGTTAAGAAATACTTTAATGAGGCATCCGCGAACAGATAATGAATAAACAAATAAATAAATATAACAAGTATTTTCTGTGAATTAGCTATCAATCAAAGGCAGCTTGTTTCTAAAAAACATTTACAAATTTTTCAGAAAAGAGTTGTCAAAGTTGGTATTGGAGCTAATTTTCCGAGTATGGGAATGTAAATTTTTTTTATTAAGGGCTGAACTTTTATAAGAGAGAAATGTAGAGAAAAAAAAAGTAAAATCTTAAATCAACTTATTCTCTTGGCACTCAAATAGTGATTGGAGGAAATTGCAAACTATTTCTTGAAAAATGGTTCATTAAATGCGTTGATAAATTCTTGATATTGGAAGGAGGAAACATTCTTAAGAAAAAAAATTACCGAGGAAATAAAAAAAAGACCGCGAAAATCGTTGACATATGGAAATTTTCTTACAAAATACTTCACGATAATCAATCATTTTGATAATATGTTAATACAGGATAGTGTCGAGGACTGACTTTTATAATTTTAAACAAACATTTTGGAAAGGTTAATTTAAAGGAAATAAATCATAATAAAAGTCTCTATTAACTAACCAATATGATTATATGAGATGATCTCGGTTCTGATCAGTTTGGATAATGAAAATGATACTACGCTTTTTTCAAGTTAACCCTTTCTAAAACTATGAGAAGTACGCTTATCATCAAATTTATTTGAATGAAGTTATGTAGCATGACAAAATTTTTAATAAGACAGAAATTTGCTTATCATTTCCTTCAATTCCTTATGCTACATAAAATGGTGTGTCTTGATTTGTTATTATTAATTAACCAAATTAACTATCAAATCAAATTATATTTATCTAATAAGTTAAATGTATAACTTTTCTTAAACCTATCTCAGTCTTAAAAATATTTTAATACACTATTAGTAAAAAAAAAGTCTTTTAAAGAGCTATTACACTTCTATTGAATTTCGGAGCATTACAGGCTTTTAAGTTTAAAAAAATATAACGCAACCTATCAAACACTATCACTACCAACACACTATCAAAATAAACGCCTTCTAATTAAGATATGCTGTTATCATTTGTGGATGTTAAATGTAAGCAAGCAATAATTACGTTGTTGTTACTAATAGCACTTACCATTGTCAAGCGCTCTGACGGCCGTAAGCGATTTTAAGCCGAATGATAATTTTGAAGTAGTGTCAACTAGGGCCAAGTGTACGACTTAGCTACACACTCATCACATTCTCTTTCACAGCCTTTTTTTACAGGGGGAGAGGGGGAACATTCATACACCTCACAGATAGAAAATAGAAGAACACCCATGCCTTAACCTTGAACTGGCACGGCACTTCATTATGCCACGGAATGTATTCTCACAATCTCTTGGCATATGAAGAAACCATCACTAAGCCATGAACTGTAATGGCTGAGAAGAGTCGCCAGCAACCGTCTATCCAGGCAAAAAATCCACAGGATAATTAAATTCATAAGTGGAAATAGAAATCTGTTCTCACCTTCCTAGTCCTCAACAAGTTTCATACTCGAAAGACTGAGATAAAAACAAGCAGATTCCTATTATACACTTTAATCAAGCAGTTTCCCTTCGTTCCTACAAGCCAAATTATTTTCTATCTTTATTTTAATACCTGCAACGTCACCTAGTATGTCATAAGAAATTAAAGGAACACAGAATGTATGTTTATCATAACACATGTTATATTTCAGCCTATAACAGTGTCAAACCAGAAGAAAATCTTTGTAAACGGCTTTTCCCATTGTCATATCTCACATGCTTGTAAATTCTGTAAATAGTTTAGTTATTATTTTTTTACTGTAAATATTTTATTACTTAAAATAAAATTCCCGTAACATGCCCACCAAATCGTGAAGTGACCAGAATAGTCACAGATACGGGTTTATGAGACGGTGTTCTGTTCTACATTAACCCTGGACTCGAACCTGGGATGCCCAGATCACTAGGAAGACGGGCTATCTTTGTGTCAGGACACCGACATCAATAATCATGAATTCTTTTATAAATTAATTTCGTTGATATTAGTAAAAGATTCAATTTTATAAATTTCTATTTTTATGATGTTTTGTTAAATTATTTATTAAAAAATATTAAAAATATTAATATTTAAATTATTTATTATGATGTTTTGTTAAATTATTTGTTAAATTATTTAAGAACTTATAAAGCTTTCAGTTACTTTTACTTGGAAGAAAGCTTATTAATCACTTCTAATTGTTTATATTATTTAATTCTTATTAGCAAAGAAACGTTATCTTTTCTAGAGGATGGATTGAATTTGATTTCAATGTGATTAAACAATTATTAGTGTTGATTTATATCGCTTTAATCATCAATTTATCCCTCAACGTTTTCTTTTACTTTCAGATAATAAGCCCTGCCATGTAATAAGAATTTACACGACTGTACACGTTGTTTGCCGAACGAAATCGCCACAAAGCAAAAATCGAAACATGGTGTATCCTTATGATTATTCATAAATTTATATTTTAAGATTTTAATCTTTATGAAGTGTCAAATGTCACCACATGCCAGTATGAAACGAATTACAGGTAATTTTTTCTTCTTCTATTTTACAAATATTTTCAACAATAAAATCCCATGTTCCTTTTCATTGAATAATGTGTTTATGTTGGTACTTTTCCAGCATTTTATTATGAGCGTGTAAAATATTACGGCATTGTTACTTTCAAGGCCGGGTGTTATCTCGGAGCAACCTCAAGTGAGGCGTGATGTTGCTGACGGAGCGGGACGGAGCCGTCTTTGAAGGAAGCGGGACATCTTCGCAGCTATTGTCCGGGTCACATTTTCTTCTCAGACTGACGGCTTTTCAAGGATACAAGTACTGAGAATATTTTTTTTTTCGCATTGCTTATTTCTGGAGTTTTTTTGAGGAAAGTACAGTATTTTTAGATGATTGAATAAGGCGCGTAGAAACTGAAATGATGAGGCGTAACTGAGTGATTTGTGAATATAACTGAAATTTGACATTTTTTTTATATATATATACGGTGATGAAAAAAAAATTTAGAAATGAGAATTTTGAAAAATATGAATACCTTAGCACTTATTATTATGTAAAGGAAAATTTGATCCTTTCATTCATCGCGTATCATTCAAAATTCAATACAGCTGCAGAAACATTTCAGTTTTCTAGAGCTGTATAATTTTCAGTTAATCTCTAATAATAATAAAGAAAAATGAGGGATAATGTATGTGTATGACTTCGTCAAAACTTACATTAATGGTTACAAATGAGAAAGCATTTCAGTTACCAAGATTTTCATAATTTCCAATTAATCTCTAATAATAATAAAGAAAAATGAGGGATTATGTATGGGTTTGACTTTGTAAAAACCTTACAACAGTGGTTATAAAAAAGGAATCATTTCAGTTACCAAGATTTTCATAATTTACAATTAATCGGTAATAATAAAAAAGAAGAACGGGGGATTTGTGTATGTGTGTGGGCTTACAAAAATACATTAAATTTTTGTGGGATTAATAAAACATTAACATATTTTTTTTTATACAGAGATGTAAAAATTTTGAAGAATTAAATACCTTAGCACTCATGTAACGGAAAATTTGATCGTTTCATCATACCGCATCATTCAAAACTCAATACAGTTGCAGAAACATTTCAGTTATCTAGAAGTATAATTTTCAGTTGATCTCTAATATAATAATAATAAAGAAATTCTCCGGACTATGTATGTGTATGACTTTGTCAAAACTTACATTAATGGCTACAAAAGAGGAATCATTTCAATTACCGAGATCTTCATAATTTACAATTAATCTCTGTAATAATAAAGAAGAATTGCAAATCTGTGTATGTCTGTGTGAACTTATAAAAACACATTGATTAATACAAAAGAAAAACATTTTATTTGTTTAAAATTTCATAATTTCCAATTAGTCTCTATTGATAATAATAAAAAAAGAACGGTGGTCTATACAAGTGCCTGAGTTTTTCAAAACTCACATTAATTAATTCCAAAGCAGAACCATTTCAGTTACCTATATTTTGATAATTTTCAATTAATCTCTAATAATATTAAAAAGAATTGGTGTCTGTATGGGTGTAAGTACCTGGGTATGTCAAAACTCACATCAATTAATTCAAAAGTTGAAACAGTTAAGTTATTGAAAGTTCTTAATTTTAAATTAGACTTTAATAATAATAAATAATGGAAGGGAGGTCTATGTAGGCAGTTTTGCACTCGCCGAAACTCTTTATCTGACCCAGAGTTATGAAATTTTGCAGAGATATATTTTACAAAAAAGAAATGTATCTTGGTGTGGGTTTTTTTGGGGGGGGGATTTTAATTTATTACAACTGAAATGAAATTGGAAGGATTTTAAATAATAATTTCTAAAAGCATAAAAAATTTCTAAAATCATTTTAAAATAGAAAAAAATTCATTTTCTTAATAATACCAATGCAATTAATGAACAAATCTTTCCTGAATTTCGTTAATTTAAGAAATGAAATTTTTAAAGTAATTTTTAGTAATGAATTTCTTTTTTTCAATGAATTCAAACAACAAACAACAAAACAACAATAACAAATGAAGTTCGACATAACAATTAACGCAAAAATTAACAAAATCAGGGAAATTTTAATACTCAGTTTTGTTTTCTTATATAAAATCAAACTTTTTTCAAACAAGCACATGCATGCAGACACGCATGCATACACAAGCTCATACTTATCGATAATTTACAATTACCATAATAATCAGGTTTTAATATAAAAATTCATTTAGTGAATAGTTTTTGTAATATTGTTATCAATTAATAAGAAAAAAAGAGATTTTTTGTTTGGTATCCAAGAATATTAGAGTGAATAAACACTGTCTGCATTAATGTTATATTAGTTTGAAATAAACCAATTTACGTTTTGAATTAAGAGATATAAAATTGAGAAACAGATCTACTCTTTCATAAATATTTTTATATGTAACATAATTTTAATTTTAAAAATTATGTTTCATCTCTAGAATTCGGTAAAAATATTTTCAAATACATTAAATATTTTTTTTTGAAAGTTCCACAATTTTTAATTACTTTTTGCAACACTAGATATAAGAAAATTAATAATAAACACGTATTCTCTGTATCATATCTGCATTACTTTTTATCATTTCTCTAAGCATATATTTTGGATACTGACTTTATTTTGATATGAATGAAATTAGACAAAAATTTCCTTCAATATACTGCAATTAAAAAAATATTTTTATCAAACGTTTTTTTGAATTTTTATATTAAAAATTCAACTAACGGAAAAATTCAACTATACTCAACGAACGGAACGTTTCGTTGAGTATAATTAAAGGAAAATTCTTTCGACAGAGACTTTGTTAGTCGAACGAATTTTCATTTAATTATACTCAACGAAACGTTCCGTATAACTTCGATAATGCTCTGTCTTTTCATATTACTTATTCTCCATACTATGATTTTTTTATCTTTTTTATTTTATTGATCTTTTTTTTTATCTTTTTTTATTTATGATTTTTCATTTGAAGAAATTTTTAAAAATATTTGTTAAATTGCCGTGAACTTACACTATTTTATTACAAAAATACAGAGTTGTTAAATTTTTCTATGGGAATCATAAATATTTTCTCCGCATTATGAAAAACAACTTCTAAATAGCAAAATTTTTCGTGACTTTTTTGCCAAATTTTCGTGACTTTCCATTTGAAGAAGTTCAAAAAATTTACTAAATTGACTGCCGTAAAATTACGAAATTTTATAACATATGATATAGAGTTAGTGAGATGTTCTCCACGTTGATGAAGACATTGTGATTGATAAATATCTTCCTAGAATGATATATTGTCAAATATATCGGAAAGTAACGAGAAAAAAGAATTGTGAGAAGGGAGGAAAATAATAAAAAGTTATTTTTTTTAAAAAAAAAAACTTTACAAAAAAATATTGATTGTATTTGAGATTTACGAAGGAGTTTATATTTGCTAGAGAATTTAGTATGTTTCAATTCTTACAAAAGAGTGTTTTTGAAATGTGAATTTTCTACAAAATAGGATTACGACTTCTTTAAAAAAAGTTTTATACTGTGTATTAATGTTAATGAAGTGGATATTTTTTCTCCTCGATTTTATAACTTGATCAACAAATTTTTATTTAAAAAAGTTTTCAATATAATCAAGTATTACAGAGTTATATTGGACTTCACAAAATGAATTCACTTTCTAACAATAATATCAAAATAGAATATCAAAAGAGGTCAATTTTCCATATTTATTTTTTGCAATTCTTTTCTAAACTGCGATTAATATAGAAAATAATTAGGTTTTCTAAATTCTTTGATCAAAAATTTTTAAAAATCATTTAAAAATTAATATATAGAGTATTTTTTTTTTCTCATTTTAAAGCATGCACACATTTTAAATTCTCGATAAAATATTTCTGATTGAATTGTCATTTTGAATAAAATATTTCAATGAAAAAAAATCATAATAAAGATTTTTTCTTCAGAATCTTTATTAATAAATAAAGATAATTTAGAAAAGAGATTTTTATTTTGTGTTCTTATGTAAATGCATATTTGCCATTACGGAAGAGTATTTTTTAATGCTAATAAGTTCAAAAGCCTTCATTTTTTTAAAAATAGTATTTCATCATACAATTCACTCTCAGAAGCTACAGTCAAAACTATTGGATTCGTTGGTTATCTTAATATCAATATGTCATGTTTACAATACATATAAGTTCTTTTTTGAAAATTGAAATAATAAATACATGCATTAGATACTATATTCATTTACTTTAAAAATTTCCCTAAATATTGTGTAAAATCAATTTTTTTACTTAAATTTTCATATATATTCTTAATTATCTCAATTGCATCAAAATTAAATATTTATCATAAAAAAACAATAAAAGTTAGATTAATTCGAATTTACTAAAATTAATAGGAAGTTCAATTTAAAGTTAGAATAAGATATTTCATTATAAGAAAAGATCAAATATATATCAATATTTTAAAAAATGTGGTAATAATTTGCTCATTATAAGATACGAAATTTCGTAAATAGTGCTGCTTGCTTCGTAAATTTTTTGAAGTCACTTTACTGATATTAATCGCTTTACAAAATTATTTCGTTGAAAAATAATTGCAAAAGCATTATTCATATATTGTGCAAAGTTCATAGTGTATATTATGCAATAATTGTAAAAAAATGTATACAATAAATACTTTTTCTTACCTAGGTCTTCAGAACCTTGTATAACTCATAGATCTGTTTCAGCTGAGTCAACTGCCTCCTGCAATAGAAATTTTCACATTACTTCATAAATATGTAAGAATTTCTTTATATCATATATATTTGAATCTATTTCTGCGATTTTTTTAAAATTTTTTTATGCAAATTTTTAAAATTTATATAACTCAATAAAATTTCAAGATCACTCATTTTTTAAAGATTAGATCAGTGCGTGTAGTAACAAAAACTAATATTGTAGTCATGACTTGCTCTTTTTGGAATTTTTTTTACTCAATAAATGTTAACACATGGATTTACATCATTTTTTCGAAATACTTTCCAATTAATAACATCAAAAATTAGCTAAATAATCATATTACGAAACTATAGTTATATGTTTTATAGGAAAAAAGGATTTTAAATTATTATTATTAAAATATTTTTTTAAAAATAAATGTAGATTAAGCAAAAAGGGTTTTACTCAATCATGTTATGTTTAAGAAATTTTATTTCGATTATCATTGACTTTATTTTTAAACAAAATTTTAAACTCTTGCTTGCACACTTGGAAAAAAAATAGTTTTGTATTATTTTTATTGGTCGAAATTCTAACCAAATAATATTACTAATGCAGAGTATATATTGATTTTGGCGCTACATAAATAATCATGTTCTATTACTCAAAAATTATGAATAACTTCTTCATTTTCTTTACAAATCTATCAATATGCTCTTTACTTCCAAATTTGCATAATACAAAGAGAATTACGACAAATTATAATGGATGAATATTTTAATACTAAGTTATGGTATCGAAATGCACTTTCATTATTTTTACTAGACAGAAAACCATTAACAGGTGTGATTTTCATGAAGATGCACCATTTTTATCTTTGGAAAAACCTAGTCTTTTACATATCCGTTTCTAGTTTAATTATGATCGCCTTCCCTTCATTTCTTAACAAATTCCTCATTTTCTTAACAAATCTGTCAATATGCTCTTTGCTTCCAAATTTGCATAACACAAAAAGAATTACAACAAAATATAATGGATGAATATTTTAATACTAAGTTATGGTATTGAAATGCAATTTCTCTCTAAACTCTTTCAATCTTTTTACTCGTCAGAAAATCACTGACTGGAGTGATTTTCATAAAGATGCATCATTTTTATTTTTGGGAAAAATTAGTTTTTTACATATCTATTTCTAGTTTGATTATGATCGCCATCCCTTCATTTCTTAACAAATCTATCAATATGCTCTTTACTTCCAAATTTGCGTAACACAAAGAGAATTACAACAAATTATAACAGACGAATATTTTAATGCTAAGTTATGGCATCTAAAGGCAATTTCTCTTTACACACTTTCATTCTTTTTACTCGTCAGAAAATCAGTGACTGGAGGGATTTTCATGAAGATGCACGATTTTTATTTCATGAAGATGCACCATGATGATCGCCATCAAAAAACTAAGTTTTAATTATGATCGCCATCCCAGGAGAATTATGCATATTCTGTGCAATATTAATTCAAAATATTAACTACAAATTTGACAAATTTAATAAGAATTAATATTTCTAATTATTTTATTCATTTTTATACATGTGACAAGAGCAGTTTGAACAGCAATTAGCATTGGAAATTTTGGAAATTGCACTTACCTTTTCCAAAAACCCCATATGAGACGCTGCTGGAAAAATTAGGTTCTGGAACGTGCTCCCTGGAGATGGACCTGAGGACGGTAAGAGGCAGAGGGGGGAGAGGGTCTATATCACCCCCACATTGAAATGGCGTCAGGTTGAATGCGCTTGCTTATTGGCTTTGAGGAATTCGGTATCTCGCCTCACGTCAAATGAGATTGAAGGCTGGAAAATGAATAAAAGTATAACTTCATGCCCTCCAATGAACGTGAGTCTCAAAAGAATGCACATCTCCTGTCAATGAAGGTATGTCTCAAAAAATTATAATAATGAGCAATCTATTACTCTTTTGTATGCATTTTAGCCTTTTTTTGAATCATAATTTTGAAATTAAAATGAGGCATTGTGTACAGAAAAAATGTTTAAAAAACATATTTTTACTGAGAAGTTTTTTTTCTCAGCCTAATAATGAAATAATGAATGCTTTTTCAAAATTAAGGATTCTATATCGAAGATTTTTTGATATTTGAATAAATGTAAGTTTTTATATTCTATTGAAGAAAGAATTATTTTACATTATTTAATTTGCAAATTAATAATTTAAATCGCTTCTTTGAGAGTAGCAAATTTTAGAAATTACATTAATTGTGTATAATCTTTAAAACACCGAAAATCATTGCTTACAAAATATTTTTTAAAGATCCTCTTTTTTCTATTACTAATATATACTTTTTATATAACACCAATAATTGCTTGAAAAATTAATTATTTTAACGGAACACTATGTTGCAGTGAATGCAAAATTCATGTCAGGGAAAAATGTTCATTTCTTGAAATATTTTTTTTATCTTTCATCGTGTATTATTAGTTGAGGAATTTGTTTTAAATGATTTTATGTAAGCTCATTCAATTTATACAAAGTATTAGTTGTTGTATTAGAAAATAATTTTTTTAAATAAATAATGTTATTTGAAGACAGCACAAAAGAAAATATTTTTTTTTCCAAAATTACTAACAATTCCTTCGGTTTCTTTTATTGTTATTGATAAACACAACTAACCGAAATTTAACAAAAAAAATGTCTATGTTTGCTGAAGATATACAAATTGTAATCAAAGGTATCATAATAGATACATATTTTATTTTAAAATACAAGGATAAAATTTATATAAAATAAAATTTTCATTTCTTCATATTATTTAGAATTTCAATAAATAAATAAATTACTAATATAAGTCAACATATGTGTTTCAAAATTAAAATAACGGTTTTATAAAATTTAAAAAAAAATGTTTGGAATATCATTTGTCCCCAAGCTTCTAAAATATGTTTTTATTTCTAATCGAATTTCTAAAAGTTTATAAAGCATACAATTCCCTTACTGCGCTAATTGCCGAAAAGCTTAATGAATAATTTAAATTATAATATAAAGTTTACTTCAGAAAAATTGAATGAGAATTAAATATTTGTCTTAATTATAAGTGTCTTAAATTTATTCTTATAAAGAAAAAAAATGGAATCTACATATATCATTTAAAATTCTGCATTTAGCGATGCTAAATATTTTGTGTAGAAATTGTAACAACGAAGCACGATCAAAGATTCCATATCAGGGAACATGTAAAGAAAAATGTTCGAATAAATATTTTTTAGAAGAAATTCGTTTGAAATCTTTTCCTATTATATCAATTATAAATTATTAAAAATGTTTTGCCAATTTTTTAAGAAGTGTTTTTTCTATTCCGTATATTTATTCTTTTCAATAATTCTGCAGGAAAATAAATATACGATTAAAGAAAATATAGATAAAATTGAATACAATATTTTTCAAAAGAATATTATCTCCAAGCAAAAACTGTGTTATATCATAAAAAAAGTTATTTTTAAGCAATTTACAAATTCTTGATAATATTTGAGTTAAAAAATTAAGGTATTTTTAATTGAGCACGATAATAAATTACTTTCAAACATCCATTGCTGAAAAAAAATATCGATATTTGAACTCATAGATTAGACACCTACAAATAATATACTTGATTTTCATTTTTTAGAAGGAAAGTACCATTCATATAGTTAACACAAATGAAAACACTTTATTGGAAAGTATTTGATGAAGCATTTCATCAAAATATATAATTTATGAGGTAAGGCATCTTATCTGATTATATTTACTTATATATAAATTGATGCGTTTACCCTTCTTTTTATTACTGAAGATTTTTTTCTAAAGAAAACTTTCTACTTTTTTTCTCGCGTATTTTCTCAAGAGAGTTTTGGCTTATAGTTAGTAATAAACCTTTGTCCAAATAGTTGTTAATTCTTCTATAATGTAATTGTATTCTGATTTATTCTTTCTTGGATTTTAATCACTTTTACGTTCTAGTTAAACGTTAAACAGCATTCAATTCATAAAATGTTTCAATGAAGTTAATTTTCGTAAGAAAAAGGGAGAATTTAAAATAAGTTCCTCTTTTTCATTTAATTTACATTTAAAGTAATATCAGTAACACATGCAAATTATCATTTATAAATGCAATTAAGAATTAAATGTGCAACAACAGTTAACAACAACTGCACAATTTTTAGGATTAGGGATTATATTAAGATTTTTATTTATGACTAGCTAACATAGAAATTTATTCAGAAAGAAAAATTTCTTTTCAGAAAATCTTTCTCTTTTTGTAAATATGCCGTACTTCTACAAAAATGAGAATTTTGGCGTCTTTGGAGTGATTCATGATTCGTGAGTTCGTTAAAAAAAATTTCTGTAGCAATTCTATTATATTTTTTAAAATTTTATTTATTTTCTATATACATATATTCTTTTTAATGTTTAATTAATTAATACTTATTTTACTTCTTTTGTTTATATTTGACACATTTCATAATTTTATAAATGTAAGATTTTTTTACAAGCATGTGCAGGTATTTTTTTTTAAGTTTATGATATTAAAAATTATTATTGTAATATATTTATTTTTAAAATTTTTTTTGCATACTTTACGTTTTATTATTAATTGATTATTTAATATTAAATATTATTGTTATGAAAAATAATATAATTTTTTTATCGACAGTTGATAATATGAAAAAAAGACAATGTGGTAAATGCATCATTTATATTGCAAAGTATACTTCGAAGTACGTATACAGAACCCGGGAAAGATAAATATAATTTAAAATCATATGACTTATCCGCATAAAATGTTGCAGTACAACTTTGATTTTCTGAGACGATTGAAATGAAAATAGTTTCGGTTAGTAGAAACTAAATTTAAAATCCTAACTTCTTTTCTTTCTTCATGTTTCTTTCTCAAAATTGTTTATTTCATATAACAATAACTTCTAATGTTTTTTTTTAAAAATTCTTCCTTTGAATGAAAGCCAGAAGAAAGAAAGAACACCGAACGATTTGTTAAAAAGTTAGAAAGTACACCGAATTTACTTGTTTTCATTGCATATTTCCATTCGATTCTTTACGAATGTTTTTAAAAATACGCTTTCCTTGCACAAAAATGTGAAAATTTTCTGCACTGTTATACAGCACTAATCTTTCCAAAAAAAATAAGAAATTTATTCATATCCCTATTGAAGTATTTTAGAATAAAGTTACATTAAAAATATTATTTATTTGTTTGCTTTTATAATCCTTGCATCACTTGCCATTAACGACTTTATATACACTTTCGCATCTTAAAACACAATTCCTATTCCAATCCGTTCCTTTTTTTTTCTTGAAAATTTATTGAAAAAAACTCAAAGTGATTTTCTGTAACTAGATCCACGTGTATGTTCCTGACGATTGATATGTACAGATGTTTTTTCCTGTTATTAAAGTTGCAACGAAATGTGAGAATTTACTAAAAATAATAAATATAATAATATCGCACGATTTATAGAGATCTTTATAATCGTGACAGTATATGAATGTCTTTTCTTTCTCGTTTGTAAAATGATGTGAAATATGCCCATTTGTTGAATGAACTACAAAAATAATGAATATAACAATAACAGCGGCTTGATTAATAGAAATTTCGATTGATAGAGACTTTGATCATCATAGTTGGCCATGGGTGTCTTTTCGCTCGTTCTTTTCGTTTTCTTTATTAAAGATAGTGTGAGATGTTTGCATTTGTTGTGTAGCTTCAAAAATAATGAATATAATAATAATACTGATACGATTGATAGAAATATTGATTGATTAATAGAGGCCTTGATAATCATGATTTTCAGATAAGTATCATCGTTTGCGTTATTAAAGATATCATGAGATTTGCGTATTTGTTGATGAGTTGCCAAACTAATGGATATAATTATAAAACTCACTCGATTAAAAGAAACTTCAATTGATAGAGACCTTGATGATTGGGATTGTATATGGATGTCTTTTCGTTCACGTTAAGAAAGACTGCTTGAAATATGTGTATTCGTTGATGAATCACAAAAGTGATGAATATAACAATAATAGCGGTTCGATTAATAGAAACTTCGATTGATAGAGATTTTGATAATTGTAGTTGACCATGACTGTCTTTTCGTGCATTTTATTAAAAATAGTGATAGATGTTTGCATTTATCATGTAGTTACAGAAATAATTAATATAATAATAGTAATGACTCGAATAATATAAATATTAATTGATTAATAGAGACCTTGATAATCATGATTTCAGATAAGTGTCATCGTTTGCGTATTTAAAGATATCATGAGATTTGCGTATTTCTTGATGTTCTGCAAAAATAATGAATGTAATATTAAAATCTCTCAATTAATAGAAACTTCCATTGATAGAAACCCTAATATTTGAGGATGTACATGTATTTTAATTTATGTTTTGAAAGATGATATGGCACATACGCATTTGGTGATGAACTAAAAAAATAATGAATATATCAATAATATCGACTCCATTGATAGAAACTTTGAAAATACTGGCTGTGTATGGATGTATTTTCATTTTCGTTATTAAAAATATAATGAGATTTACGTTTTTGTTGAATGAATATAATAATAAATGAAGTAATGAATATAATAATAAAACCGGCTCGATAATCAGAAACTTCGATTGATAGAGACCTTGATAATCGAGGATGTGCATTTTTCATTCGTGTTTTGAAAGATGATTTGGCACATGCGCATATAATCATGAACTACAAAAATAATCAATAAGATAATAATAATATCAACTACATTACTAAAAATTTCAATTGATAGGGACTTTAATAATGATGGTTGTGCATAGATTATTTTTGCTCGAGTTAATAAAAATAATGTGTGATGTGCGCATTAGTCGAGCAGCTTCAAAAATAATGATAATACCGGCTTGGTTAATTGAAACCTCGATAATAATCAATTTTATGCATAGATATTTTTTTTCATTATTAAATATGGTGGGGATGGGCGCATTTATCGGTAAGCTCAAAATTAATGATTGAAATAAGGAATGAAGCTGAAAATTTATAATTACAAATATCTATGTTTTTTTTTTTCTAGAAATAAATAATAATTACAAGCAGTTTGCTTGAAAACTATCTGAAACTGACTTTTATATTTTGAAATTGCTAATGCATTTTATACTAACAAGATATCCCTGGATTATTTCACCTTATATTAATATTTTCGTGTAAATTGGAAATTCCCTCTTCCCACCTCGAATAAAAATTGACTTTTCGGTAGCCAAAATTTTTATTTAAGGAGGACATGTGGTATGATTGAAATTGTACGCACTGGCAGTCACTTCATGAAAAAAATACTTCATGAAAAAAATTTGGGAAAAAATTTAAAGGGAAACACTATTAATTTGTGCAATCAATATTTTTCTTATCTTTATTTATTTACTTATTGAAAGTTATCCATTGTACTTTGATATTTATTCGTTCAAAATTCTATGAATGTCATTCATGTGTATTGAAGAGATATGATATCATTTTATATTTAATGTTCCAATTCCTTTTATTATTTAAATTGTTCTTATTTTCCAAAAAAGTCTTAAAATACTTTTTACTTTGATTTTTTTTTCAGATTTCAAAAAGTTTGAACTTACCAAATTAGCTAATTTACTACCCTTATTGCTACTACCTAAGCCTACTTGGACAATAACTTACTTAATTCTGGATCTACAAAGATATTTATAGTTATTCGAAAGAAAAACTCATTTCGAATGTCAAGCGATACAATCAGTTGCTTTTAAAATATTCTAATTTTCTTCTGTTCATTATAGTGCCAATATAATTTTTAAAAGAATGATTTTTGTGATTTTAAGTATGAAATTTCAGCTATGGAAAATCAGATAAAAAACAAGGATAGAGTTAACACGTGATTTTTTTTAATTTCACAATTATTGCAGTAGTGATGTTTTATAATACCAATATGGTATTTTTTGCATGTACATATCATGTATTCTTGAATGTACAAATCATGAAGTAGTGATGCTTTGCACATACATATATGGTATTTCTTGGATGTAAAAATCTTGCAGTAATTATGTTACCAACCTGTTACATCATACCAACATGGTATTCCTTGCATGTACAAATCATGCATTCTTGAATGTTCAAATCATGCAGTAGTGATGTTTTGTACATACTAAAATGACATTTCTTGCAAGTAATATTAATATTTTTTAAGATAATTAACGACAAAGAGAAATTACAAAACTGAATAAATTTACGGGACCTTGCCAACATTTTCAATATTTTTTTAGCAGTTTTATTAAATTATTTAAGCAAAAGCAATTTTCGAGCAATAAATTGTACAATTTTATTGGATAAGGTTACATTTTTGCACTGTTATGAATATGTAAAAATCTTCAAAACACAGAAACTGAAAAAGAAATCCATATTTTCCAGTTAGGAATGGTATTTATATATTAATGCGGAAAATTTCCTTAATATGGGATTTTTTCTGTGAAGAACATGTACACGTTTTGTTACTTACAAGCGGCGAATCTTTATATTAGCATATAAGTTACAATATGTTTCTTCTATGAGAAATATTCAAAACTATGATTTGAACAGTTGAATTATTGTGTGATTTCAATAACTGAATGAGAAAAGTGCACGAGTAGGGAAAAATCTGCAATTTCAGTGAATTGTGAACCTTTAAAATTCACATTTTGCGTTAATCGCATGCTTATATTTTCACGCCACATTATATCACGTAAATCACATTTATTTTCAGCTTTTTTTATATCATCTATAGCTTTTTTTTCATTGTTTTATTAGAATTTCCACAGAGGAAAATAAAACTTACATGAAAAATTGTTCAGAGCTCAAATTACAGTGTTTTGTTTATTTCGATATTTCTTACTAAATGTCAGATTTTAAATTATTGTAAACAAAGAATTTTACATAAATTTTAATTTTTTTTCATCGCTTAAGAAAAAAAAGACCGAAGACTATTTATAAAATTATTAGCTCAAAAATAATTTGAATCGAAATTCTTAAATTTTATTTTATTCGCGATCTCAATTGTGTTCAAATTGAGAACACAATTTCACTTTTCACCTTTAAAAAAAAACTTTGCTGCCGAAAATATTTATATAACTGAAAAGCAAGTCTTAATCAATGATAGATGAAAATAACTGTGCTAAATATAAAATTGTATAAAATTTCAGTGAAAACATCACTAAAAATGTTGTAATATGATGCCAAATTACTTTGATGTTTAATAATTATTTTATTATATTCTTTTAAAACTATTATCCAATATTTGTAATGGAAGTAAAAGCGTTCTTCTAATTTTTGAATGAGTAGAAAATGGAGAATTCAGATTTCGAGATCAGACGATTACCGATTCAGTACGAACACTTAACTGAAACTTCTTTCTTTCTTTATTTATCTTCCCACTCTCTTATTAATATGTTCGTTGAATTCAAGACTGCAAATCTGATCAAAATAGTTGATAGAAAGTCTGTAGTTTCATAGTAACATATTATCAGAATCATGACTCTTTTACAAATGACTGATCCTGGACTAAGAATAGCGTAGAAAGAAAATATTTTAAGATGGAGTAAATACAATGTATCACATTGAATTATTATTGTTTCAATGTGCAAAAACCGGTGATAGATGGAATGGATATACTTAGTGAATCACGTCGAATCATTATTGTTCAATGGTGGAAACTAGCAGAGCACTAAATTTCGATGAGGCGTATTTCAGGAACGTAGTAAAATGAATATGCTAGACTAAAAACATATTAAAAATATAATTATCATCTTAAATATCAAATATAGGCATAGGTATTCTCCGCCATTCGGATATAACAATGGGTCGCCGCGAAGCAACCTCCACCGAGCACGGAAGTGCAGGTTAATCAACTTAATTTTCATAAAACTTAATTCAAAGGACCAGATCGGAAAATGAAAAGAATTTAAATTCTCAAAACTTGTCACCTTGTCTCCAATTGTAGTAATTATCAAATATTTCAACAGTTATCAGAGGAACATAAAATTGAAAACAACATTAATTAAGAAAATGCTGTTAAAAAGAAAAAGGTATAAAACAATTATATACAAAGTAAGCTCTTGGTAACCCAAAAGCAAATAACATATATACAAAATATAGCTGCCATATACAATATAGACGTAAGAAAACTAATGTCAAAGCAAAGAATAAGTTCAATCGTGCTCCACGGATTCTAACTGCATAAGATAATTGATAATTTCGGAAGCATTTGTCCTAAAGAGAGGGAGTTTTAATAGCAATTTCATGTCGAAATTTCTCCAGCATAATTGCCATGTTGAGCGAGTATATTCCCATAATTCACATTCCTGTATAATATGTCGAATGGTTCCAGAAGATTTGCCACATCTGCACTTATCAGATTTTACAAATAACCTAGCTTGGTGAGCATTGAAAACTCCATGACCACTATATAGTCTTAAATATTATATTAAAAAATTCTTTTAATATGGGGTAGATATACTCATCGAATCACATTGAATTATTATTGTTCAATGTATGGTGATTCAATGTATGGCAAAAACTGGCGGCTCTAAGAATTTTAACTTCCGCTGATACGTATTTCAGAAACAGTGAAGTGCAGATACCTGACTAAGGTCATGTTTAAAACCCTCATTATCCTCTTAAATATCATATTATGAAATTCTTTAAAGTTGGAATAGGCGAGTCAAGTTGAATCACGATTGTTTAGTGGCAAAAACCGATTGTTCTAGGAGATTGTTCTAGGATTTTCGATTATACATCTTTCATGAGCATAGTAAAATGAAGGTATTAAGACTAATAACATATTTAAAAAATGTCATTATTTTACACATCGTATTTAGAAATTATTTTCAGATCAAACCTATACATACGATGAATCAAATTGAACCCTCATAATCCAGTGGCGAAAATTAGTTAGCTAGTAAATACACCAGTTTCGGTCAATTACGCCAATTTATGCCAATTTTAGTAAATAATAAATACGCAAAATTCGGTGAGAAGGTTTTTAAGAAACATAGTAAAATAAAACATAAATAAGTTATAAAAATGAAAGATAGAGATATATACGTATACAGCTCATTGCTCAAACATAGTTCAACCATTTTTGTTTGATAATGTGCTCAGATTCCTGATGCATATCAGTTTTGAATTATATGTTGGTTGACTGTCTGTCTGGTACTAACGATAGTAGTAAATATTTCTATGTAAATTTGATTAATTCGATCAGATGAAATTAAGGTAGCAAATTTATATTTAAGATAAAAGTTATAAAAATTTATTAAAACTATTACAAAAATTAATGAGCATATATCTTATTTATGTTCATTAATTTTTTTTCTCTTTTTTTCACTACGCATTTTAATTTATGTTTTTATGAACACTGTTTTTTGTCCTACTTGATATCTCAAAACCCTTGCAGTTTTAAATGGTATTAGTAATATCTGTTTATGATAATTGAGGTTACATCGCTTTAAATTATATTTGATCAACAGAGAGGTAAATTTTTCATGAAAACTTAAAGTTTAACTATAAAGGATTAAAAATGAGACAAATTGTGAATTTGACTGGAATATTATTACTTGAGTTATGATGTGAAATTAGAACTGCAAATATTAAAAGATAAGCAACTGCTTCTATCACAATTCTCGCAAAAAGGAAATAAAATCTATTATATTATTTTTTTAAATTGCTGCTTGAAGTTTTAATTACTATTTCGACATTTTATGAATTGTTTAACGAGAAAAAAAATTGTAATTTCGATTTCACTATAATCAATAGGAAAAAGTAAACCACTGCTTTTATTCTAATTTTTGTATTTGAAATCTTTGTATTTGATATTATTACATTGTAACGGCTTTAGGTTTTAATTACCCTGTCTATATTTTATGAATTGCTATAATAAGAAAAATATTTTTATATAAATTTTAGAACTCTAAATATCAAAAAGTAAACAATTTCTTTTATCTTAATTCTTCTATTTAAAAAATCTGAAGTAGTACTATATATTACTATTTAGTGGTGTAATAAAACGTCTTGAAATCCTAGACAAAGCACATTGGGAGTCTCTTTCTTTATTCCTTATACTTAAAAAATATAAGGGTTTACTTAGTTTCCCATTTCACCGCATTTTTATTTGATAATATATTAATTCTTTACGATATATTAATTTTTTATGTTAGTAACTTTGTGAAAATGCTTATAATAACAGCTATATTTATTTTATTTTACGTTGATTTATAACTGTGAGACCTTCAAGTATATGCACAAAATTATTCAGTCAGACGTTCCTTTTTTATAAATGATATGATAACTAAGTGCACGAATTAAAATACATAGGAATTTGGCCAAAAATATTTATTAAAATGCTAATAAATTTATTAACATGTAATAAAGCTGTCATGTTAATAGGCTATTCAATTGTTTTCATTTTTTACAAATTAATTTAATTAGCAGATAATCTAAAAATATCGAATTAATCAATTTGTTTACCCACCAATTATCAATGTGGCGTCCGTCTGTTGTAATTTGAGGATTTAATTATCATTACTACATTTTACGAATTACATTAATTAGAAAAAAAAAATATCCATTTTATATATTAACTGTTAACTAGTGCTAATATATAAAAATTAATACATATATTGTTGATTTTCCATTGTTTTATATATTTTAAAATATTTATATGATTTCCATAGTGACCTGAACCAAAACTTATTACTACAAACTGCATGCTAATTATTCATGGTTTGTGAAATATGTGAGAATATTTTAAAAGACCAATTAATCTACATTTTTAAAAATTAATTTAATTCTTAATTTGTCTAATAATAATACGTTAATCACTCTGTTTCCCCATCCAGGGTGTCCGCCAAATGGTGAGTAGCGTCCACCATTTTTTTAAAATTATCGTTTCTACTTTTATGAATTGCTTTAATTAGAAAAGACTCCTTTTATGTATTAATTGCTTGATTGATACTGACATAAAAATTAATACACATTTATAGTTCTGTTGATTTTGCATTGTTTTATATTTATGATTTCCATTGTGACCTAACTACTACTACATACCGTAAAACTTATTGCTACATACCACATGTTAATTATTTATGGTTTGTGAAATATATGGTAATCTTTCAAAAGGCCAATTACACTGCATTTAAAAAATTAATTCGTAATTAGTCTAATATTATTGTGTTAATCACCCTGTTTTCCCACCACTATCAGCGTAGCATCCACCATTGCTTTTTTAATTACTGTTTCTAAGTTTATGAATTGCTTTAATTAGGAAAGATCTGTTTTATGTATTAATTGCTTAACTAATGCTGACATAAAAATTAATACACATTTATAGTTCTGTTGACTTTTTCCATTGTTTTGTAATTATGATTTCCATTGTGAACTGAACCAAAACTTATTACTACAAACTGCATGTTAAGTGTTCATGGCTTGTGAAATATATGATAATCTTTCAAAAGGCCAATTACACTGCATTTTAACAATTAATTTAATTCTTTAGTCTAATAATATTGCGATGATCATCCTGTTTGCCCATCAACACCATCCAATTTTTTAATTACATTTCTACTTTTTTGAATTGCTTTAATTAGGAAAAATCTATTTTATGTATTAATTGCTTAACTAATACTGCCATAAAAATTAATACACATTTATAGTTCTGTTGATTTTTTTCATTGTTTTACATTTATGATTTCCATTGTGAACCGAACCAAAACTTATTACTACAAACTGCATGCTAAGTGTTCATGGTTTGTGAAATGTGTGATAATATTTTAAAAGGCCATTTAAAGTGACGGGAACATTTTCATTGCAGGTTGGGAATGGAGATGAGGCATAAAAATATGCAAACGCTGCCATAAAAACTCAAATGAGCAATAAGAGGTGCCGTAAAATCAAAACAAGCTGCAGACAGGCCTCTCACAATTTACAACATTCATCCATTATGGTGTGGGAGCAATTGTCAGCAGCGAATCCCCCGATAAACCTCGGAGGCTCGCCTTACAAGACGCATTACAAGGCAATTAAAGGAAAAGGATCTTCCATTACCTTATGCTAATGGGAGGAGCTACCGATCGGGAGCGATGACGATTAATCGGAAAAATTGGATGAATTTTTCTTGTTGTAGGTAAACAGTGTAATTTGTGTTTCAGTTGGTGGTAATGTGTGTACTGAAATGTAGTTGCTAATACTGCCTAAAAGATTATATGTTAAATATGTATTTAAAATTTAATAGTATTATTTTAGTTTACTTAATGATCGATTTCTGTTGCTATGATTTAAGATATTTAAAAAAATGATAAGTTGTTGGTTATCTAAGCGATGACTCATGTAAGTTGCCATTTTTTTTATTAAAGAGTTTATTAAAATGCAAATACCAATTTGCATTTATGTAGATAAAAATTGCTTTTTATGTAGATAAAAAAATTAAAATATAACAAAATTACTATTTTATTTTTTACTACTATTAGTATTTTAAATATTATTCATATGCTATTAATATTTTGTGTACTACTTCTTTATACGTTTAATTTAATGATATATGTATTTGTTTTTTATAATAAGGAAATTGTTTTAGAGACCGAAATTATTTTCTTCTAAACCATGTATATCAGTAAAAAATTGCAAATCAACTAGAATTTTTCTAAAAATAATTAAATAATATTATATATATTTTGACAAGCATTGTAAAAATTAATTTGACTCGTCAAAACAGATGGTCATGGAAAATAAATAATTTGAAAAATGTAACTTTTTATAAGTCTTGTGCTGTTATGATTATATTTTAGGGGGAAATTTGATTGTTTTCTTTATATTTTATTAAAAAAATTAAAATATCAAAAGGTTAAAGGAAGAAAGATGCATCACATTTTTGAGATTTAATTAAACTCTATTTGTAAAAAAATTATTTATTCGATATTTTCTTTCTATTTCTGTACTCGTACTAATTTAAAATACTTTATAACTCCTACATTCTCATTTCCAAAAGAAGTATTGAATCATGCTGGTTTTTTTTTATCTAAACGAAGCAAAAAAAGAAAAGAAATAATTCAATCGATTTTGTAAAGTAGCATTTTAAATTGAAAATTAAATTATTCCAATTTTTCATTATCTATAATATGTATAAATATCGTGAGAATAGTCTTCGCTATTTATATAAACTCAAAATTATAAATGAAATAGCAAACATATCACAAAAAAAGATTTGTGGGTTTAGATACTATTTTTATAGTGGAGCAGTAGAATAAAAGCTGAAATAAATTTTACATTTAATTTCTTTACTGTCATATATCTCACGCGACTAAAGCTCTTAAAAACTGTTGGCTTTTTCCAACCTAAACCCAATTAAAAGACGTTTTGTTTTTAATAATCGAATTGGTCTATATACGTCAGGATTGTATTGGTATTGTGTTACAGCTGTAATTTTGTCTAAACTTTGTGTAACAGAAGTAAATTGAAACAAATCCAAATTTCGTTTTATAGCATGATCTCGGCAGAAGGTTTACCCATAAATCTGTTTTTATCTCATCTGAGAATGGAATGGTTGCTAAAATAAATAAAAAACATTGAATCACTTTGGGGTCTAGAAAACTATTTCTGGCCTAATAAACGTATGAGCAGTACGTTTAGAAAAGTAAGAGCTACGCTCAAAAACAGCTAATAAATGCATGAACAAATTGTCAACAAAGTGAATAGTATGCTAAAATTTAAAAAAGTCATTTGTTTTTAATTTAAATTTAGAAATAATTCAAAATTCGTTTTATAAAATTCAAGGGAAAAGCAATTTTTAAAGAAATCATGACATCTAAATACATCATTATATCACTCTTCATTTTTAGGGAAATTATATATTTTTATATATATATATATTTAAAAAAAACTCTGCTTCGTTGTGTATTGTTTGGGAAAGGGTCCTCAACAAAATTCCTCAAAACTAAGCCGATTCTGAAAATTTTAATTTTATATGAAAGTTTATGAACTTGATACATTTTAATTTTTTCTATGGCATCCAAATCCCAACTATCTATAATTCTAAGAGATATATGACATGAAATTCAGTCCCGATAATTGGACCCATTTCGTCCTTTTTCATGTATAATTCGTCAATTAGAATAATCTTATCTTATTGTTTGAGTAAAAAATTAAAATTAAAATGAAATAAAAGTTTTTTATATGCTGAAAATTAAAATGAAATAAAAGTTTTATATATGCTATAATCTGAAAGAGTTAGAATTTTCATAGTTATGTAACAAAATTACTCATAAAATATGTTATTGAAAGTTATAGTTGTTATTACTTTATACTCAGTGCACGTCGTAATTTTTATTGTTATTTTCTTGTAATAAAAATTGGGATAAACAGTTAAAATAGTATGAATTTCATTGTAACAGGCCACAAAGAAAAATGTAGCTATTAAAAATTGGAACTCTTTCATTTGAAATGAATGTCATTGCAAATTGAATATCATTATGGATTTTGGCGGATATTTATGTATGCAGTATATTATAAGAATAGTGCACATTTGACATTTTAAAAATCCGTAATCAAGTGAAATCTATAATTTGGCGTAACCATATAACTAAAGTTTGTCGCTATATTTTATTAGATATTAATTGTTAACAAAAATAATTAAAAATAATCCATAAATCGGTACATTTCTGTTAGCAGGGTACAGGAAAAAAATTGCCAAAGAAATTTGGTGGAATTCTATATTATTTGGCGACTTTTCGCTTTAAAATCGCAGTAAAAAATTTGGCGCAATTCTAAATTATTTGGCGATTTTTCGCTTACGCCTGGCTAACCGAAAAGTACACATAAATCTTTGTCTTCTATTTAAAGCAATATATATACACAAAAAATAATAATTATTTTTAAAGGGAGCTTTCAAAATCATTAATGTTGTACACTGTTTTTTGCTTCAACTGGGCTACTTTAACTTACTTTTATGTTAGTACACATAAGCACAATGACTTCCTCATTATAAACAACGTGATAAAGTCAGTTCAATCTGTCACATGGCAGTTAACGTGAGAAAAGAGACAAAATAAATAAGTGATAAATAAAAGTAGGATTTCATTTTTCTCCTGTAACCGCTTCTATATGTCACTAGATCAATGTTGTTACCGTTCCTTATTGGTTTTCCACACGTTTTAGAAGACTTCATCAATTATTTTCGAGAAAGTATCTCGTGTTGCCACATGGTAGGAAAATTAATTCGGGTATTTTACTTTTTAGCCTAACTGTTTTTTATACAATGCTATATCATGAAAAATATTTCATATGCAGGGTGTTCTGCAAGTTATTTTACAAACTTCATAAATAAGAATATGTACAGAAACAAATAAATTTTACTAAGGACTTTGAGATAATTATGTAAGCAGTACTCTTCATTACGATTAACATTAGGATAGTTTTGTCTAGGAATTACATTAAACAAAAGCATACTTTATTTCAGGAGTACAGCAAAGGTTTCTTGCAATATTTTTTTTATCTTTTTATATTAAATCACAAAATTGTGACTCTCCAAATTCATGTGATTGGTGAGTCACATGAACAGAGATATACAAAACATGAATTCTTTCAAATGGTATGTATTTTGAATGCTTACTTAAGATCCTAAGAATTTGTTTTTTACTTGCCATTGTATTGGTCATATTGCTTAAAATGCTGTTGATATTCCAACTATAATACAATGCTATGCAAATTATGTACATTTAATTTGTACATTTTATCGTTAGATTTGTTTAATACGATATTTTTACATATTGTACTTTAATCTGGCTGATCGTATTTTTTTAAAAAAAAAACATAATATCTCATCAAAAGTGGCGCCTGTATTTGTTGTCTTTTTTATTTTCAATTTAATGATTTTTTTATAAATAAATTTTTCCTATGAACCTCATATATGATGAAAATTCGTAAAAAAAATCTTTTGAGACATCTCATAGTTTTTCAAAATTTCACTTGAATTAGACATCTCATTGTTTTTTTCAAAATTTCATTTGAATTTGACACTTAAAAATGTTTTTTTATGGCATTTGAAATGGACAAACTCCACTGAAGTAGCCTAATCAGTGTATCTTGTTTTTGTAATAGCGCCAACTAGGACCAAGAGTACGACTTTTGCTACTCGCTCATCACATTCGCTTGCACAGCCCATTTTTACAGGGGGGTGGGGGCACATTCACACTCCTTACAGGCAAAACACAGAAGAACAACCGTGCCTGAACCGGGAGGCCCAAATCACAGAGAAGAAGCCCTATCCCTCTGCCAGGACCCCGGCGTGCTCAAAAATAAAAGTTAAAAATACACGTCGATAACTTTGTAACGATTCACGAAATTCTAAAATATTGCCATGACATAATTCATGCTTCTGCATTTAACCTTGATTCATTATTTTTCTTTTTCCTAGTTAATTTTGACATTAGTGAATATTTTTATTGCATTTATTACTTATAATAAAAAAAGAAACACGTTTCTAAAACCTAGCGAAATTCCGAATAAAAGATGAGAGCTGTCTTTTTTTATTTTTTGAAAAAAACATGCAAATGTCACATCTCAGTCAAACGAAAAAAAAAAAAAATCAAGGAAGGGTTTTCTTTGAGATAAAGGCAAGGCAAGGCACTTTTCCATCTTTTTCTGAGATCTTGCCTCACCTGCATAATTGAAGATCATTTGTTTGCTTTGAGCTTTGTGATAGCACTTGAAATCGTAAAGAGTAGATACTTTTATGGCATTAATAAAAACTCATTCGGTATTATGTAAAGCAATAAATATCCACTTTAATGTGATATGAATCATGTTTGGTCTTCTCTTTGTATCACGTATACGCCGTAATACACATCATTTGCTCTCGGAGCTGGAAAACTTCTTTTTTTGGACAAACATTGCGATCAGATCATTTCGAATTTCTATTTATTTTGCCGAAGACAGAACACATGCATTATTTACTGCCCTCAGATCAATCCGTTTCGTTAAATTCACGATTTGTAACAATCAAAAGAGATCGATTGTAAAAATCGCAAAACAAGCGGACGTAGCGTGATATTGACACATAAATGAAATATAGACACCGATCTAAGTTGATATTTTAGACGTGTGTCATATTAGTCAATTTCAGCTATCATTTATTTCCCCGGGAATTATTGATTGCTGAAATTTGAATTAAATATTTCGTGCAACTTGGTCTTAATTGCTTTCTTGGGAAAATATTTTCTAATTTCGATAGACATATGATTTACATTGTTTGAGAAATTTTACGTCATTTTGCTCCCCATGTGGAGCTGTGGTGTCTTGGTGGTAAGCTAGTGGAGGGATACTCGCTCAGGTGTCATTCTAGTCATCTGATCGGGGTTCAAAATTACGAGCCTATGTATTGCTTTATAATATAACCTTAATATAACTAAACTAAACATCTGTTCATTATGTTATGCATTTCCCTAATTTTAAAGTCAATATTCAGCTGTATATTAGGGTAAAAATATGGATAGACTCTAAAATCTTTTAATTAGTGAGTGTTTTTAAAATAAATTTTAATTACTGACTCTTCAACACATAAATAATTTTCAAAATATGCCTTTTACTGAAATATGTTCGCGACGAAAAAAAGAAGCAAAAATCTCATTGTGATAATCAGCATCCGAAAAGGAAGCAAGAGAGAAATATTCGAAGGAAGAATGAAAAGAATTTCAGTTTCACTTCGAAATGAATTATATTGTTATTACAAAATGAGTCTGAAATTTTTTTATTAATTAAAAATAAAGAATATATACCTAAACAAATAGGTATCATTAAAAATAAAGCATTCTGAATATTAAGACATAAAAATCAATTTCGTGTAATAATATTTTTTTAAGTAATGGGGGAAAAAATCAAAGTTTCGATTACTTTTTAATTTGCTAAATCCTAATAAAAGTCATTCTGAGGTACAAATCTCCACCTTCCAAAGCATATGTATGCCGTATTCGGAAGGTGGAAGTCACACAGTTTAGCCTATAAAAGGTCAACAAATACACGCATGCGTATGAATAGCACACACACATTTATCTTCATCAGTAGTACTGGTATAGAAAAAGTGAAGGTGTTATCTTAACAAAAATAATAAAAGAATTTGAAAGAATTTTAGCTGAGTGGAATCTATATGTAAACGAGTAATATGAAAAATAAATACGTCAATTCCTACTTGGGTCAACAATTTTTTTAGTTACTTTTCATTAAACGCTGACAATTAATATAAATAATTTATCAAAAATTATTAGTTTTTACAAGAATTAAACTCGTATTCTTCATCTTCACACAAAAAAAATTGAAATCCTTGCATTTTTCTGATTGAGCTACTGCCTGTTGATTTTTTTTTTTTTTTTTTTGCCAAACTGCTAAAACTCTATTTAAAGTATTAAAAAGTGATTACATTTAAGAATTAATAGTTTAAAAAACTCTATTAACATCAAGTGTCATCCACTACAAGTTTTAAAAAATGTATATGAACTTGAGTAGATGAATAAAATATATTTTATTAACGGTTGAAAAT
>JAOUZG010017314.1:7445947-7469433 GCA_026289955.1 Argiope argentata
GTAGGAGTTATACTTCAATTTTAATCGTTATTAGTGCACCTGAATAATTTTGGGTTATATTTCATATTTTAATTAAAAACCACAGCATACTGATAAATATTTCTGAAATAATGCAGCACTCGTTTACTAATTAATGAAAATTGCAGTTTTAAATTTCAGTTTTTATTGCATGTAACAATTTTTATACTATTCATCTTTTCTTATATAAAATTTAATCTTATATTTTTTATATAAACAAATTAAATATATTTCTAAATGCAAGTAGCAGAAATTATTGAAATAGTTACTTTCTAGAAAAAGTTCAGCAAAAGTAAACAAAAAATTAATATTTTTAGAAGAAACATTTGTTCATTATATTTTTATGTACATGTATCAAATTAAAACCACTGTTGCAGGTTAGTATTTCAATATTAAACAGAAATTTTTGTTTTTTTAAAAAATTTAAACTTTTAATCCATACTTTTAAAAAGTTATGTTCAGTATGCTTTAACAAAAATTTGAAAGAATTTTCATTAGAATTTTCTGGCATAATATTATTAAATTCAATACGATGTTTTCTATTTGCTTATATTTTATGTTAACTTTATAATACATTTCTATTTATTTTTCTTAATGACATATTAGTAACTTTTAGTAGGATAAATTCATGAACAAAGGAAATGATATTGAATAAATTTTCAGTATCTTTTATTTTATTAACTGCAGGTGTTCTATGGCTGATAAGAAAACGAATGGTTATTTTAGCGCACAAAGCATTAAAAAAAATTACGTAATAAGATATATAATAAAACTGTGTTTGAGTTTTTGTACGTATAACCGTATTGTAACATTTTTTTCGTCTATCAAATAATTGAATTTAGTATCTTATTTCAATAGTGTGAAGAGATTTGCATGCTTTCTTTAAATTTTTTATTGATAAATTTATCCGATGTTTTAAAACGAAAACATTTTTAAATTATCGATTAGTTTATAAAAAAAACAATTATTATTCAAATATAGCTTCTAAGATGTAACGGTATATATTGTTATGTGGACCCCATGTTATCCCCTTTATTTGACGAATGTAAAATATATTACAATTATGTTTTGCGTAGTTTTTTTAAGTGAAATAAAAACATTGTACTTAGAATATTCGATGGCTGTATTCTTTTGAAAATATAGCTTTTATGTTCTATATTATAAAAAATATTCAAATTACTGACTTTTATATCCAATATCATACAAATATTGCATGCTTTTTTTATAAATATCTTTTTATATAAATTTCGAATTTTTAGATTTAATATCATGAAAATATTTTTTTAAAAAATAGGTTTTTAGAATTTATGAAAATGGTATAGGAAAGTTTATTAAGATTTTTAATTTGCCTTCTTTTTGTAAATCGGGAATAGGTTCAAGTTGACAGATTGGATGGTGTTTTATAAAGATGAAATGCAATTCAAAAATGTTTTTAATTTTTATAATAGGAATTTTTCCAAAATAGCAATAAATTACTAGATTCGAAAGTTACTATTTCCCAAAATAAATTGAAAAATCATCATTAAAACTTTTTTGAGGTAAATAACATTTCTGTACAAGTAAGGATAAATCGATTTGCTTTGATACTCATTATCAGTATTTAATATAATAATCTGAGCCCTTATTTCTTTCTTTTTAAAGTAAGTTTGCTGCTCGTATTAATTAAGACATTATTTAAGTAATGAAAATTTAATTTCTAATGAATATTAAAATATAAAATAAGTTTCACATTTAAAATTCTCAGTCATTTGCTCATTTAAAACACGTTTTTATAATAAATACAAAGATTACAATTATTGAATGAATATTTAACTTAGTTTTACAATTGCATAATTGCCGAGTCAAAGAAACATTAAGAATTCATCTTAAGTATTCACTGAAGAATGAAATTTGAATGAACTATTTCTAAATTACCCATAAATATTAACTGTCATATAAAACATTTTATAATCGTAATAAAAATATTATTGCTTTTTTTAATCATATCATTTCAGAAAAAAATAGAGCTTTCTTTAAAAAAAACTTTTGTATGTTTCTTCGCTTGTATGTTATCAAGAACGTCATCGGATGTGGCTTTAACAACTTCTAATTATAAATTTTACAAGATTTATTTAAATAACTTTAATATTATTCAGAAATCTATTCGTTTATATTTTCTAGACATTTAGCTGTATATAAAGTACAGCTTGTTTCATTTCTGCTTACTCATTAAAAATGTGATTCCTTTTAGTATTTTTTGGAAATACTTACATTTTTTTATGATTATGCTGATTTTTCTTTTATATATTTTTATTTTTTTACATCGGTAATATATAAAGAAAAAGATTTTTTTGTCTAAGCACTTTGCTTAACTTTGCAGCTTGCATCTGTTAATTGATCATGTCTATATATAGTTTATTAATTTGAAATTTTGAATCGAGTTCTACATTGCTAAATATGTCTTATATTAATCTTAGATATATTGATTTTATTAGTAGTTATACATTTTAATCATCTTTTTAATGACATTATTATATGATTCACTTTTATTAAATAACCATTTAAATTTTGATTATATTTTTAATATTTTATCAGATATTTTTATTATTGTTATTTTATAATTCATGCTTTTCTCTTTGTTTTAATTTTAATTTTTCTCATCTTTTTCTGTTTAGTACCTTATTGTTACCCATCAGTTTCAAGCATTTTATATTTTCTTAACTCTGATATAATTGTAGATTTGATACTTATTCCATTCTGTTTATTGTATTTAAATTGTATTATATATTCTATTGATACCATTGAAAGATATAAGATACAGTTAAGTCAAAATAACTCAGCCGTATCTGATTTCTTGTCTTTTCAGTGCAGGGTTTACCTTCTTTACTTATAAAATACCAGCATTTCTTCTAAGGAGGTAGCTTTTCTTTATTTTGGATATCAATGCACTTAAGGATTTTCTTTAGTGTATTCTTTTTAATAAATCTATCTTGTATACTGATACATATTTTTATATTTTTTTTAAAAAAAATTATCAATAAAATTTCATATTTTATTTTGCATTTTTACTTACGACAATATTTTAATCAATTTTTAAGTGCCATAAATTGACTTTAAGGAACCTTCCGGAGTTTAGCTACTTAAATATTATGAAAATAAGATGACTTTATGCCTGTTACTGTCGGTACGATTTCTATAAAAGTGCTATTAAATCCATTCGCAACTTGTACATGTCTGCATAACTATCGATGAAATAAAGATAATCAAACTGATGCTTTTCGCTTTGCTTGCATGGATGAGAATATGTTGTATTGAATATTTGTTCGATTGACATAATATAAAAATATTTGTTGCATAGACGGGGTAGAAAAATATTTGTTGTATTGTCGAAGTACAAAAATATTTGTTGTATTGTCGAAGTACAAAAATAATTCTATTGATGAAGCACAAAAATATTTGTTGTATTGACGAAGCGCAAAAATATTTTTTATGTAGACAAAGTACAAAAATATTTGTTGTATTGCCGAAGTGCAAAAATAATCGTATTAACGAAGTACAAATATAATAGTATTGCCGAAGTACAAAAATAATTGTATTGACAAAGCGAAAAATATTTGTTGTATTGACGAAACGCAAAAATATTTTTTATGTTGATAAAGCACAAAAATATTTGTTGCACTGAGGAAATACAAAAATGTTGTATTGACGTATCATAAAAAAGTTTGTGGAATTACTATCAATGTACAATTTATAGTTATTTTTACTTGATAAAAATTAACTTTATGACACTTTAATTATTTAATATTTTCTTTTTAAATGTACTTTCGAATAAAATTTTTATAACCAAAACTTCACTTTTGACCCTTATTCATAAATATCATCTTGGAATCTTTAAAAAAAGAAAAAGTTAGCACTGCAAGAATAAGTTGTAACTAGTTTCATTTTTTAAAAAGAAAGCAAAAGAAATACAGATTTTTTAAATATTTTGCAATGTTGAGTTAAAAGTTGCTGCTTAAAAGTTTAGATTTATCACACTCACGACTTTTTTTTTATTTCAAATATTCCCGATTGATGATAAGTTGTTTCATAGCCCTAAACCCTAGCATATTCTTTCCAAAATTGATTTACGAAATAAAAGGTAGAAAACATTTAAAAATTGATTCTTAAATTATCTGACATTCAGGCACTAAACCATTGCCATCCGCGCATTGGGTCCAGATTTATTTCTCTTTATATTAGTAAAATAAGAATACAATTATATTATCTTGACAAAGCACAAAAATATTTGTTGTATTGACGAAGTACAAAAGTGTTATTTTAACTTATCTGGAATTTAAGCATTAAATACGTACTATCCGTGAATTGGTCCCAAATTTATTTCTTTTTATATTAGTAAAATACGAATACAATTATCTATTGATATAATATAAAAATATTTGTTGCATAGACGAAGAACAAAAATATTTTTGTATTGTCGAAGTACAAAAATAATTGTATTGACGAAGCACAAAAATATTTGTTGTATTGACGAAGTACAAAAATGTTAATTTTTAAATTATCTGTAATTTAAGCATTAAATGCATGCCATCTGTAAATTGGTTCCAGATTTATTTCTTTTTATATTAGTAAAATATGAATACAATAATCTATTGACATAATATAAAATATTTGTTGCATAGACGAAGTACAAAAATAATTTTTGTATTGCCGAAGTACAAAAATAATTGTATTGACGAAGCACAAAAATATCTGTTATATTGACAAAGCACAAAAATATTTTTTGTATTGTCGAAGTACAAAAATGTTGTATTGACGAATCATAAATTGAATCATTTATTGAATTACTATCAACGTACAATTGATAGTTATTTTTAATTGACAAAAATTCAGTTTATTACATTTTAATTATTTAATATTTTCTTTTTACATTTACTATCGAAAGAAATTTTTATAATTAAAACTTCACCTTTGAACCTTGTTTATAAATATCATCTTGGAATCTTTTAAAAGAGAAAAAGTTAGTATTGCAAGAATAAGTTGTAAATAAAATCATCTTTTTTAAAAAAAAAACGAAAGAGAATTTTTTTAATACCATATTTTATTTTGCAATGTTGAGATAAAAAGTTGCTGTTTAAAAGTTTAGATTTATCACAATGACGATTTTTTTTATTTCAAATATTGCAGATTGATGGTAAGTTGTTTCATAACCCTGAATTCTAGCCTATTCTTTCCAAAATTGATTTAAGAAATGAAAGTTAGAAAGCATTTAAAAATTGATCTTTAAATTATCTATAATTTAAGCATTAAATGCATTCCAGCCGTGAATTGGTTCCAGATTTATTTCTTTTTATATTAGTAAAATATGAATACAATTATGTTATCTTGACAAAGCAGAAAAATATTTACTGTATTGACGAAAAGCAAAAATATTTGTTGTATTGACGAAGCACAAAAATGTTGTATTGACGAATCATAAAAAAATATTTGTTGAATTACTATCAACATACAATTGGTTCCAGATTTATTTCTTTTTATATTAGTAAAATAAGAATACAATTATATTTTCTTGACAAAGCAGAAAAATATTTGTTGAATTGACGAAACGCAAAAATATTTATTATATTGACGAAGCATAAAAATGTTGTATTGACGAATCATAAAAAATGTTTGTTGAATTACTATCAGCGTACAATTGGTTCAAGAATGATTTCTTTTTATACTAGTAAAATATGAGTGATTTTTTTCATTATTTTTTTTGTCGTTGTTCTTAGAGCTCACCCTTGTGCACACTTCATACGGCGTACCTGTGTGTTGGGAACCTTTCATTGAAAGGTATCCGATCTCGATAAAATAAAATTAACTCATCTCATTCCCAAGCCTGTTTGTGCCCAAGTCGCACCCGAAATAACCGAACGCTTCCAATTTCTGGGAATCGCCGCGGCTGGTAGTGAGAGATTCACCGAATGTTTTTTGAAGTGTGAACGCTCTTTTTTTCCTGTCTTCCGGATGCCCGCACGCACCACTCGTATTTCATCCGCAATCACGGCACTTTTTTTTTTTTTTGCTTTCTTTATTTTTTTCATTTATTTATTCTCTGTCCATATTGAATGCGCATTTTTTTTCCCACAGAGAACAAGCGAACCTCTTCCCCGGAACCTATTTACACGCATCCCAAAAGAGTTCGGTGGTTTTGCATAAAAGCATGCAGTGCTGGCCGGGTTCCTTGTTTTCCATAGCGTGCCGTGCCAAGCGGACATTACGCTACCATTCCATATCGAACGAATACGAACTTCGCGAACGGAACGATTGGGTCGTGGCCAGCGAATGAACTGATCCTTACTAGATTGAAAAATAAAAAAATAAATAAATATAAAGAAGAAAAAAAAATTCATTTGTGTGGCGATAGTGTATATTTACAAGTTCAATTGTCTTTAATGCACTGATTTCTATTCTATTCATATCATTATGGTCAGAAAATACGAATTTGCATTGCAAAATGAAATATCGAATATTTTATTCAAATTAGAAAATAATAAATATTTCAGTGACGTTGTACGTTAGCATCTCGACGCTTAATAAGCAAGCGTAACAATAAAAATACCTTTCGTGACGGTAGGGTAAATATACGAATGTAATTGTCTTTAAAATCCTAACTTCTGCACAATTTATTTTATTTTTGGTTCAGATTGAAAGTATGAAGGTCAGCATTGCGAAGTGAAATATTATATGCTCTATTCAAATCGTAGAGTGATAAAAATTTTAGTGTAGTTCAGTTTTTAAAAAGAAAGGGAGGAACTGAATTTTCTCAATTAATATACGTAAGATTTTTTTTTTAATATTCAGCAGGGTTTTTTTTAATATTCAGCAGGTTAGTGAAGAATTCCATAGTATTCATTAATGATAAAGAAACATTCTATTCCCACATCCCACACTTTTTAATATTTGGAAATGTCTTATCAAATAACAATCAATTCATTTCAGGATAACGTAATGAAACATTTCTAAAATAACAAAAATGTGTGAAAAAACAAAGAATATTAACTTTTTAATGTTTTTTTCTATTTGCAATTGCAATTAAAAATGATTCGATGCAATAATTAATTCGCAGTCTTTTTATTCTTTTTTTAAGGTTTTTAAAGGCAAATATTTTATATGCTAGTAGCATAATATTTAGGCAAATTTATTGAAATGTGTTAATATTAACACATTAAAACAATTTAAACTGCTTTCCAAAAATTCTCTATAAAATTAGCCTGCGTTGTCAAACCTTGTTTATAGTCCAGAATTTTGTAAAAAGTCAAGGTTAGTTTTTCATTTAAAAGCTTTAAATCCTATTTATCAATATTTAATTCCTTAAAAATTGTCATATTCAGAAGTTTCTTCCTATAAAAGTACTTAATATTTGATTTGTATTTAATACTTTTTTTTTCTGAACTATGATATTATAAAAAATACAAATTCTTTAAATTTTGATGGAACAATTAAATGCCCCTTTAAAAGATTAGCTTGCATTGGCAAATTTTACATTTGATAGCATCTCACAACAATAATTTTTTATCTCAAATTTAAAAACATCGCCTTTTTTTTAAAAAAAATCTTTTTCGCAGAAGTTTTGAACAGAAATAAATCTAATATTTACGCCAATATTAATAAAATCTACTTTAGATTATATTATTCTATGAGATTTCAAATTTCTAAATTTCTACGTATATATTTCATATATCTTTTCTTTAAAAAATTAAACTTTTACTGCCGAAATCTGCTTTTTAGAAAGAATTGTCAATCGAATGAATTCAAATGTATTAATTTTTAATTTAAAGCCTTAAATCATATTTTTTAGTCTTATTTTTCAAAATAGATCTTAAATGCGAAAACTTCTCATTTTGAGAAATTTGTGTATGTGAAAGTATTGTGATCTTCTGATTAATGGATCGTATATGTTTCACCCCTTGCATAAATATAATAAGAGTAGATTTTTAAACACTTCGTTTTGATTATCACAATTTTCTCAATTGCAACACAAAATAATTTATTTTTTTGTGGCAATATTAAAACATCATTCAATATCATTAGTGGAAATATGCGTAAAATTTTTTCTTAAATGTTAATAATAGGAAATATTGAAGCAACAACTTCAGTAACAATAGATTGCGGTAAGTTTTTAACAATAATATACAAAGGTGTTCGCATTTTGCCGAAATTATCACAACTTTCTCAATTGCAATACAGAATGATTTAATTTCTGCTTTAATATTAAAACACCATTCATTGTTAGTAGTTGAAATATGCGTAAAATATTTACTTAAATATTAGTAATAGATAAACTTTAAGTAAAGATAACATTAAGTAATAATACATTGAAGCAAGGTTTATTTATGTGCATATGAGTTTTTTTATATATATAATGAGAGAAAGATAACTTCATTTATTAATTTAAATAACAAAACACTCAAATGTTCATTGTTCACATATCGCTAATTAAAAATTTCCCTTTTAATACCTCACTGGTGAAACTTATTTCCAAGAAAAATGACACAATTCACTTTAAAGGAACATTTAATATCCTTTTTATTCTCTCATTTTTTTGTTATTTTTATCTAATAAGATATAACCCTCTGATTTGGGAATATGTTATCTTACTAATTCAATTAATAATCCACAATATATTTGAAGTGTTTGCATTTTACAAGTGATTTATGTGTTTAATTATAGATTTTTTGAACGATTTAGCTTTAATTTATACGTTTGACATGCGATGATGCAATGCACCTATGATACATTTAAGGAGTTAAATTTAATCATTATAAATTTAAATTCATTATTATGTAATTATAAACATACTATTTGAAAGTTAAAATACTTTTCAAAAGATGAGTTAACAAACCATAAGTTTATGAAGTAATTTACCCGTATTTACAAACTACAGATCGAGAAAAATAATTTTAGTAATCCATAGAAGGTTATTAGGAAAAGGAATGTATTAGCTGGTATCGTAATTCAAAAAACATTCCATTTGTATGCAATCTGTACTTTAAAGACAGGAGAATATTCCCTTCGTAGCAAAAAGAGATAAAATTGTATATCTATAAAAATAATTTAGTTTTATCTCTTTTTTTTACATTTGTTCGAAATATAATACTATAAAATTCTATAAAGAAATAAGGTCCATAAAGAAATAAGGAATAAGTTAGTTTCCCTCTCTCGCCATTCAATTTATTACTAAACATTCTTTTCAAATATCACATTCAAAAAATATATATTTTCCAATGAACTAGGTTTAAAAAATATGGTATATATATAATAATAATTTTAATTAATTTTTTCTATATAGAATTATATAATTTTGAATTTTTCGTTATTGACATGTTATATCAACTTTCAAGTTAAAAATATTTCAGTTTCATATCCGTTTAAAATGAGTTCAACATTGCAATAAATTTGTAACGCAAATAGTTTGAAGAATTGGGAATCAATGAAAAATGACGTATTTTTTCAGTTACTATACATCTAAACTGACATAGTAAACTACAGATGGATATATTTCTTACTTTTATGAGTTCTGGTTACGACGTTAAACCTCTTGGTAAACATTCATATGCGTCATTCAATTCAATAAAATAGTATCCCATTTACTTTGTGGTTTCAAATTATTTTTTAAAAACAAAATGGAAACTTAAATTATGTTTGACATTTTTTTCTGTAATATTGAGAACTGTTCAAAAATATAAAATCGCATTATATTTATCTTATTCTGAAACACTTATGTTTAAAACTCCGATTATTATAAGGAAATTTCAAGAAACATTAATCACCTATGTTATCCATCAAATTTACAATATTTGAAAAATTCTAAATAAATAAATTTCTTATTTTATTTTTAAAAAAAAATACAAAATAAATTTTAAAATTAATTATTTGAAAATGCACGATTGTAGATGCGGTCCGATCTTATTTCCGAATATGTGTTGATGCCTAAAAACGCATTGCAACTTCTTGTTCGATAAAAGGCCGGATTGCTTCGAAAATTCACCATTAATTGAAGAACAGTAAATAAATTGAGGTCAAATAGACTTCAGTTGTCATATTGAGAAATTTGGAGATTTTACGCTGCCTCATGCATCATTTTCTTATCTGATCGAGCTCATGATTATATGTTTTGCTTTTAAGATAGCCAGGCCATTTTATCATTTCAAAACTTAACTTTCACCAAATTAATAAAATTAACTTACTTTTATTATAGTAAAGTTAATTATTATTCGTTCTATATATAATTTTTATTTTCTCGTATAAGCAAAATAGAGGACGAATAGGAATTGTCGAAAAATTCGAATGCGATATTTTGAAGAATCTCTTCATTTTAGACCTACCTGATTTCCAAAAACAAATTTTTGGAAAATGTGTGTCAATCTGTCTGGGGCTGAGATAGCTAAAAGAAGAGCTGAGCTAGATTTTTGAAATTTGGTATTCTTTATTTACAGCAAACTTGTAGATTTATAGGAAATTTGTGGAAAATCTGTTTTGACAAAGTCCGTATGTCCAGCTGCTCGAATGTAAATCAACACAATAATTACAAAATGGAAAAAGCTAGATAGATAAAATTTTGTACATTTGACATCTATAGTGGAGAACCCTGTCAAATTTTGAATCTAATCCAACTATGGGTTGACTATCTATACGTCTGAACTTTCAGAAACATGTAAAAACGATAACACAAAAACGTAATGTCTTAAATTTATCAAATATGTCTTGAGTTTTTGTGATTACAAGTGGCAGATTTTTGATAAATTTTTGTTTCAGTCGGTTGAGAAAAAAATATCTAAAATACAAATTCGATTTTTGGATTCTACTAATGCACGTCAGTCATTAGTAGAATAAGTTGCGTTTGACGCATGCGTCAAATAACTCGCCAAAGATGACTCTATATATTCAGCAAAAATGCTAAATTTATGCCAAAATTTAATATTTTTTATCTATTGTGGGCCAGTGTCATATAGGCGGGTTCTCTGGCATGACAAGTTTATTAGAGAATATGCGATAAAGTTTTGACGAGACTACTAGTGATAGTCTATAGAACAAATTTGAATAAACGAGTTTCACTTAAGCACCTACAACAAATTCTGTTTCCCTTATTTTTTCATTTAGCAATATAATTATAGAGTGTGTTTGAATAATCTATATTCATTTAACCTCCTGTAGAAGATTATATTTTCTTTGATTTTTCAGTTTATATATGAAATGGCCTTGAATAAGTCATATTCATTATTGTAGGCATTATACTCTTTCAATTCAAAATTTATTTAAGAATGTGTTTTAATAAGTCATATTCATATAACCTTACTCAGTATTCTCTATTCTCTTTTATTTAGCAATTTATATACAGAATGTCCTTCAATAAGCCATATTCTTTTTACCGTTTACAGCAGGCTCTATTCTCTTTCGTTCTCAATTTAACTACCGGGTGTCCAAAAAGTTCCCGTACTCCAAATTTAAAAAATCATTGTCCATGATTTTTTTTCAAGTATATTAAATTTTATCAAACGAGGAATGAAACCATAGACATGCTTGAAGCTTTTTTTCTTCGATCGACTTATCTCAAAATATCTTTGGCCACCTCGATCCCCTGATCTGACCATCCCGGACTTTTTTTCCGTGGGGATATTTAAAGGACGAAATTTATGAAAGTGATCCTCGAATAATAGATTATTTGAAAATCGCAATTACCCAAAGGATACAAGAAATCTCTCCTAGCATGTTAAAATGTGGTTTCGAAAATCATGCGCAAACGAGTTCAGCTTTGTCTCCAAGAAAGGGGTGGACATTTTGAACATTTATTATAAATGTAAGCTCAGTATTTTTTCCTCAGTTATGTTAAAAGTGCTTTTTATCACTGCCATAAAAATAATTCTTTTTAAACATATTGTTTTTGTAAAATAAATTCACAAATAATTAGTACGGGAACTTTTTGAACACCCTGTATATAATGTCTTTGAAAATGCGAAATTAATTATCCACTGTTTTTCATTTACTCACAGAATGTCTTTGAAAGGCAATCCATGTATTATTCTTCCTTCATTACAAAATGTCACGATAATCAATCACACACCCCGCTGCCCTTTAGGATGGAAGAAATTAAAAAAAAAGAAATCAAGTCCTCATGACAGACAAATAACGTGTAAACACATGCTAGACACGTCTTTCCTCACTAATAATTTTATGAAACGTCGAAGGGATAAAACCTCAGATAAGTCAGCATAAACTCTCATGACACGGCTGGCGTGCAAAAAAGATAGATAGTGGCTATAAAGATAAGAGCTTCGGCATTCCGCGCCAACAAGCATGGGACACCAGATACGCAGCGTTGCAATTTTTTTTCTTTCTTTTTCTTTCCATGATATCTTTCCTTTCTTTTACTTTTTTTGGAAGGGCCAAAAAAGAAGCTGATGCCTCTTGGGGGTCCGGCTCCAAAATAGGTAGTAAACAGGATGGCCGTTAAAAATTTCTACGACCAATCAGTGGGAAGCTTCTTGTGGAGGCATTTTTTGATAGGGACGCATGCTTTCCTTTGGGGCATCAGGTTACGTCATAACGCAAGAAAACTGATAAGAAGAGTAATGGGGCAGCGTGCTGATGACATTAACTAATTTCCTACGAATTTTTTTAGTTTAATGGCTTTCCTGACTTTTGCGATTCTTTGTATCGACCGAAAATGAGACCAACTCAGTTTCAACCGTTGGTGCAATACCATACAACCCAGCTGTGGAGAAATATCTCATCAAAATACTTAAAAGAAAGGATTGTCAGTTCAGTAGGTTTCTTCGCCCATTTTTGACTGCATGACATAAATTTCACGCATCGTCCACCCATTAACCTTTATGATATAGAATATAAATCAACATAAAAAGTTTATAAATGTCAAAGCATTTTTTTTAATTATTGATACTAGATTGACCCATTGGCATGCATTCGAGTTGAGTAGACACTTATCAATATAATGTCAATTCCAATATGTTTTAGTATTAATCAATATTATTTTCTGCAATAATCCATATTATATTTAATCATCATGGATTATTTTCAGCAATAATCAATATAATTTTTAATTTATATTAATTTTAGTACTAATCAATATTATATTCAGTACTAATCAAAATCATTTTTAATCAATGTTAATTTTAGTACTAATCAGTATTATATTCAGTACTAATTAACATCATTTTTAATCAACATTAATTTTTGCACTAACGAATATAGTTTTTTATCAATATTAATTTTAGCACTAATTAATATTATTTTCTGTACTAATCAATATAATTTTAGTACTATTCAATTTAACTTTTAATCAATATTTATTTTAGTACTATTCAATTTAACTTTTAATCAATATTAATTTTCGTACTAATCAATATTAATTTTTGTGCTAATCAATATAATTTTTAACGATATTAATTTTAGAACTAATCAATAATATTTTCACTATTAATCAATATCATTTTTAATAAATGTTAAATTTAGTGCTAATCAATATTATTTTCAATAATTATCAATATCATTTTTAATCGGCATTAATTTTAACACTAATTAGTTAGTAATACTAATATGCCTTTTTAATTTAATAAACTTCTGAATTTCGAATATAAATCATCATAAATGACTAACAAATGTCGTGGTATTTTGAATTATATAAAATAAATTGACCTGACCTCATGTGTCCGAATGGGTTTAATAGTTGTCAATATTAGTTTCAGTACAATGGTGTATGTGTACAGTTTCATTTGTCAATATTAGTTGTACAAAACGTGTCTCTCATTCACTTAATTTTCTGAAATAGAATATAAATCATAATTCATATTCCATAAATGACAAATAAATACCATGGCATTTTTAATCACACATAAAAATGTAACCAAACCTCATATGTACGAATAAGGTAAACAGATATTAATATTAGTTTCAATACTACTAAGTTTTAAAATCCTTCAGCATTATCTTTATTGTTAACTAAAATTAATTTTAATCAATTTATTAATAATAGTATTTTAACAATTTCTTTTCAATAATAATTTCTACCATTAATGCGATGCTATTCAATCCAATTGAGAATAAATTATCCATTAATATATTCCTGTGGTAATTAGTAATTGGGTTCCTTTATTAATTTTTGATTTTATCACATTACTTTCAATGTATTTGATGATATCACCAATCTGAAGTAGAAATTAAATTATGAACTGATAACAATGTCACGACGATTATTATTAATATACACCAGATTTGTTTAACCTTATAATGTTGAAGTTGTTGTTTCTAATGGCATTTGCCATGGAGAATCTCGCTGATGCCGTCAGCGATTTTAAGCCGAGGTTGCGTTTCTTGCTTTAAATGGCACCAACTAGGGCCAAAAGTACGTCTTAGATATTCACGCATGGCATTGTCCAGCCCCTTTTTGCAGTTGGGAACATTCACATATCTCTCAGATGAATAGCAACCATGCCTAAACCGGGAATCCAGGACGTCCAAATGACGGGGAAGACGTGAGCTACCCCTGTACCAGGAAGTCGGCATACTTTTGATAATTATCAATATTAATTTTTTTCTTTTAATTGGTGCTGGTGATGTAGTAACAGGATTTTTACATTTGCTAAGAGCTGATAGGATTTCTGCTGCAGTAAGCGTATAGGAATAACTACCAGTTTCTTATTTAATCTATCTACGGCCAATCTATTTTTTTTCAAGAACTTTGCTTTGAATTAACCTATTACGTATTCTTACGCATCCTCGATGATTTAGATTGTAAATACAGCTTTTTTTAAAAGCTTATAGTAAATTGTAAGAACTGGGCTCGAGTCCCGTTTCGGGCATGGTTCTTTTTTATTTGTTCTTTCTGTGGTATGCAGAGCCTGACTAAGACGGGGAAATAGGGGCAGCTGCCCCGGGCCCCCACATAAGTGGGGGGGGTCCCAAATCGAGTAGAAATTTTATTAATCGTTTCCTCCTCTAATGTATGTTCTTCATTACTAAAATAGTAAATCAGAGAGGGCCCAAAAAAGAATTTTGCCCCGGTTCCCAACTTGGCTAAGTCAGGCCCTGGTGGTATGATTGAAAGTGCCCCCTGTAAAAAAGAAATGTACTAGCAAATGTTATACGTGAGTAACTGTTCTGTATATGATGGCTTTATGAAAGGTGTCTACTTCTGTAAGCCCCGTGTGATACTTAGTGGTACCCGGGGATTCCTAAATGCTCAATATATAAAAAAAGAGACTCATTTCTAGACTCATGTTAACTCATTTGAGGTATTTATAGGTTAAGTAATCTGATTTATAAAATTAAAATAGAACAAGTAGAAGATGAGTTACGGGTTGATTATTTGACATAGTAAATTGTGATGTTTATTTTATAATTGACTTACCATGAAAAAATATTGAATAATCAGTTGATTTTATGCCTTTATGTTTAAAGTAATCCGAAATGCATCCTAAATTTTTTTGAACCGATTACAAATTCAACTTAATAAATGTCCAGTTGCAATAACAAAATGGATCTAAAGTACCACGTTGTAAGCTCAGTAGAATTTGATCAAAAAATTCTTTATCCTCAAAAACTATCAAAACTTCAGAAATGCTATCAATATCTGTCAAATGAGGGAAAAAATATCTAAAATCTATTTTTGTGAGTGATGTGGCATTTGTATTTTATTTATAAAAAGTTAGTCTTATTTTTTAAAAAGAATAGAACATGTATAAATTTGTGTAGAAACAGCTTGAATTTTTAAAAAAAGTTGTCTTTGAATGTCTTGCAGCTCATTCATGTGCTTGTTATTTACAACATATGTATTCTTTTTTTGCAAAATATTTGTTCCTGTATTTCCTTGTTAAAACTAGTATTTGCTTAGAACTTTTTTTATTATATATTATGTATTCCATTTACAACTGTGCAATAAAATATTTTACTGAGCTTGCTTACGTCTTTATCTGTGTTTTCAGTAAGGTTGAGATAAATTTCTTTTCCAAATAAAGAATTTGTGACACGAATTTTATAATGTATAAATTGCGCTCAAGTTACATTGAGTGCTTTCAAGTATTTTATGTGTTTAGTGCTCGAAAAACAACAGATACAAAAGAGAAATTATTTTTTTTTCAGCAATTTACGACGGGTTAACAATTTTATTTCCTCAAAATTTAAAAAAGTGACAGCATTTTTTTTTCTCTAATTTGTGATTGACTTAAATTTTGTTGTTTTATCTGTTAAATTAATAAATAAGTGACATTTCAAAATATGTCATCACTTCTAACACTTTACTTCCTCAATTAAAATTCTAGTAAATTTGTTCAATTAAAATTTGGTAGTACTATGTAAATTTGCGAAATAGAATTTTTTAAAATTATTTAATATTAATATTTTTAAATCGTGCCTATAAGGTATAATCTTGTAAAAATATTTTTCAATTTCAACAGACTACTTCAAGGAACATTTTTACAATTGTACTTAATCCAAACTCCTCTTTTTAATAGAGCTGCAGAATATTATTAGAAATGCTCTGGACAGGGCTCACCGTGTTAGCAAAAGTCTCTTTCGGTCTGGAGCAGGAACTTGAACTAGAAAACCAAAAATAAGAGTGCAACAAAAAGTTTAATTTAGTGTAGAATTCTTGTCATATGAAGAGTCACTTTAATTCATTATAAAAATTGATGATCATATATATTAAAACTATTTTCTAACAAAACTATTTGTTACATTATTTTAAAACTAAAAAAAAAACTTTTTAATGAACTTTATTTTCCCAATTTGGGACAATACTTTTAATATTATGATGAAATTTAATCTCTCCAATTTAACTTTGTTTTGAAATATAAACATTTTTTAATTTGCACCCAAAGAAATTTGTAGCAGGTTGATGCAATTAAATTCAGGTTTTCAATCACTTCAAATAACAAGGTAAATTTTTTTAAAATAAAAACTGCATTTCATATTGATTTTTAACCCCTCCTCCCAGAAAAAATCGATAAATATAAAGTAAGTAATATTAAAGATTTAATTGGCTGCACAATGAAAATTTCGGAAACACCATTGATATTTTTATGACCCTTCCTTGAGATCAAATTCTACAATTTAAGAAATTTTAAACTGCAGTAAGACATTGAAAATATTGTATTTCACAAGGTTGGTTTTCAAAAAAAAAATGAAATCAAAAAAGAAAAAAAATGTTCAAAGCATTGAAAAATGCAAATTAAAGAGCATTTTGTAATAGGAAATTTAGCTTTATTAAAAATATTGTATTGAATTATGGTAAAGTATTTCCAATACATATTATTTATGGTTCCTGATTTTTGTTATCATGGTAATGAAAAATTGGATGAAAATCATGTTTTCAATCGACCGAAGTTCCACTTTTCCTATTATTATAACAACTCTACAGCTGTAATAGTAATGGCTATATGATCATAATAGTTACTAATAAAGAAGTACTATTGCAGAATCAATAAATTAAAAGTTTTCAAATATCAATCCTTTTTTCACCATTCATTTACCTAATTTTGTCAAAGGATTAATTACTGCTGACATTTTTACTTTTTGTTTAACATAAAAGAAATTAAAATGCTATTTAGTTAGATTATTCCTTTTTTTGGGCTGCCCCATTTCATTGTAAACAAAACTCATAATTTAAAAGAAAAAAGAAAAATGTAATACAAATAGTGGGAATTGTTGAAACACCAGTAAAGTGAAAATAATAACATAAGACTTCCAATTTATATGTATTTTAAAAGATATTAAGATTCAATAGCTAGTTGATGGCAACAAAACTTTGATAACTTCGTTTGTTTTCCCTTTATGTTCACATCTGCACCTAAATTTCAAGGTCTTAAATATAATAAATATTTGAAATTACTTTTTCCGATTACAAAGGGCTCAGTTCGTATCACTGTAACCATTAAATCATCGGTTATCGCACTTTTAGTACTTTCACATTTTTACTCTGGTTTTTATTTGCAATATTTCAAGTATTTTTTATTGAATTTTAACGTCTCTTTCTATATTTTGATTGATTTATATTTAGTGATTGATAGTATCCATGTATATTTACATGGTGTAAGCTTTCGCGATAAATGTTATGAATTAAAAATATTGAAATGTGACTATATGGAGTAGAGATTATATCTGACTTCTGAAAAAAGCTACTAAGTCTGAAAAATATTTTTTTAAAACAATGGTTTTATGTAAGTTAATAAAAATTAAGCAGTTTTTTTTTTAAATTTTTGTATACTTTGCCTTTACAAAATTACTCACTATAACATGAAGTTTTTATTCAATAAAAATGTTTTGTTAAATGATTCGTATAGATTTTTCCTTTGATAATAATGACATCTCCGTTTTACAACGGAAGAAGGGGTGCAGTAGCTTCTGAGGGTATGGACCCCTGAACACCCAAGAAGTCTGACTTCTAGCTCATATGAAGATGTCACACTCATCACATTCGCTTGCACAGCCCTCTTTTACAGGGGCAAGACTCCCTCACCTCACAAATAGAACACAGAAGAACAACCATACTCTGGCCAGGACTCGAACCCGGGATTTCCATATCACGAGGAAGACGCGCTACCTCTGTAACAGGACGCCGGCTATTTTTCCTTTGCAAAGTCTAAAAAATAAATTTTAAATAGCCATAAACCTTGCTTTTTGTGATATCCAATCGATCAATTACACATGTAATTCCAGAATTAGACACTTTAAATGGAATAATCGACTGATACATTGGCAAGGATCTATAAATATTAATTTTCAATTTATGAAAATATATGTTGATGTTAAGTACTATTATCTAACAAACCAACCATATTACAAAGAATAATGATCGTATCTTTAAATTCCATCACTTTTATGTAAAAGGATTTTTGTAATTCTAGATATATATCATCATTTTCAAAGCTCTTGTAGATAGATTAAGTATTATTAGCACTGTAACGAATCTATTGGATCAGCGTGGTGACAAAGAAAGTGCTAAAATTCAGAATTAGAAATCATGTGCAGAACAAGATTGCAGAAGCCACACATGATTTCTAATATGTTTCTTGAACTGTTTTGAAATTGCATATCATTCGAATATAACTCTTTAATTTAATAATTTTTCATATTAATTTCAAAAATTGAGGAAAAAGAAAGATGACCAGTGGCTTGATAAATATCATACTTAAACCAAAGTTTCAATCCAGGTGGGGATTTTTTTTTACACTTGCTTTTATTATACATTCAAATAAATTCTTTACTTTCTCAAAAGTTTTGAATCTGTCTAAAGTAAAACAGAATTATTAATGCCGAAACAAACAGGGTAAAATTTCTCAAAAGTGTCTCTTGGCAATTTTTTTTTTCAGATTATGGTTATTTCCATCGTTATAAAAATATCTCTCTTCAGAAAAAAAAGTGAAACAAAAAGGGTATAATAAAGTGACCTAAGACCTCATAAAATCGCACTTGTCATTTCTTATAGCACTTTCCATGGAGAAGCTCGCTGAGGTAGTCAGCAATTTAAGCCTAATCAGCGCCTCTTGTTTTTGAAATAGCGTCGACTAGGGCCAAGAATACGAATTTGCTACTTACTCATCACATTCGTAGGGGACATTCACACTCCTTGCAAATAAATCACAGAAAAACAACCGGGCCCGAACCGGGACGAGCAAATCACGGAGACGTGCTACCCTCATGCCAGGACGCCTGCATACACAAAAATAAAAGCTAAAAATACACGCCGATAACTTTGTAGCGATTTACGAAATTCTAAAATATCGCCATGATATAATTTATGCTTCAGCATTTAATTTGGACTCATTTATTTCTTTCTCATTATGCACTTTCACTCTCTAACTTTTGCTACTCACTCATCACATTTGTTTGAACAGCCCTTTTTAGCAAGGGGGGGAGGGCTTTTTACACATCTCTCAAATAGAACACAGAACAACCACGCCCGAACAAGGACTTGAAACCGGGATGCCAAGATCACGGGGAAGACTTTCTACCTCTATGCCAAGACGCCAGCATCACATATGTTTTCAGAATATGATAAAAATGCTTAGTTTTGGTTGAAAAGAAAAGTATAAGAAAATAAATTATTATTTCCTTTACTCTTTAAAATTTCTAGAACCCCATTATCGAAAACATCTGGAAACAGAAGAATTAAATTACTAACCTGCTATGTAGGTACTTATTTCAAAAAACCAATTACTGTTATAAATCGTAAGTAATATTCAGAACAAAGCACTATCTTCACTGATACTTTCAATGAATTTCATCTTCACTTCAATAGTATGTTAAAATGTTGATGTGACTAATGACACTTGCCTTGGACAAACCTCCGCTGATGCGATCAGCAGATGATTTAAGCCTAAGAAATGCGTCTCTTTGTTTTTACAAGTAGCACAATCTAGGGCCAAGAGTACGATTTATCTACACCCCCGTCAACACCCTTTTTAAGGGTCAGACTTCACTCATGCAAATTCATCTCAGATCGTTGTTTAGACCTGGAACAGAGAACGATCACCTCTGACCCAGTACCCTCAGCGGTATTACTTCCGATATGGAGGGCTTTGCTACCACGAACAGATTTAACGAGCGCCAGTCGCCATACACTCGGGGAATCTTTTGGCCCGGTGAGATTCGAATTCGTAATCTAAGGAATACGAGTCCAACGCTCTATCAACCAGGCCATCCCGACCCTATAGTATGGCCTAGGTATATTCCTTCCCGGCCGAAGCCTTTCGAATATAACGATGAGCTGCCACAAAGCAACCCCCACCGAGCACGGAAGTGCAGGTTAATCAGCTTAATTTTCATAAAACAATTCAAAAAATCATATCGGAAAGAGATACGAATTTAGATTCTCAAAAAATGTCACCTTGTCTCCAAGTATAGTAATTATCAAACATTTCAACAGTTATTAGAGGAACATAAAAATGTAAAGAACGTTAACTTAACGTTTCACGTCCCAGGAAATGAAAGTTGAAATTTGAAAAGTAGATTTTTATGAATTACAAATTCATGTTTCTTGAAAATATATACATTTATTTGTAGTTAATATAAATAAAAATGCATAAATATATTTTTAGTCGTTTTGTTATTTTATGAGTGATAAAACATGTAAACCTATCTGATTACCTGTTTAAGGGACATGGAGAAACTATTAAACAGGTAACAGTCTTGTAATCACGCACATCCTTCGAAACTTTTACTAAAACTGAATTTTTTTTTGAACCTTGAAGGCAACTGGTTCTGTTTATTTCAAAATCATGTAAGCTGTTCAATTTTAATCATAACATAATGAAGCTTTTATAGTAGAATAAAATAAGAGCCTATATCAGTTTTAATAGTATATATGTTATCGCAAAAAACAGAAATTAAAGAAATTCAATACATTCTCATGCTAGTTATTCTTATCACAATGCAGTTATTTTGTATAGAACTCTTAAAATAAGTGTCAGGGTCGATTTTAACAATACATATGTTGCCATTTAAAATAGAAATAAAAAATGTCAATGTTCTCTAATGAATATCAATTTTGATCGCACTTCTCTGAAAATTTTGTAATAAAATTTTTACTACTAATAAAATTGAATGTTTGTGTAAATCGGTACTTTAAACGCCAGACCGTTTAAATTACACTTACTAAACTTGATACATTTATGTAATTTGGAGGCTAGGATTGTAAGGGTATCGTAGAATTTTTTTCTAAAATTTTTAATTAATAAAAAATTAATTGAAACTTTAATATTTTTCCATCATAAGCGTTAGATATTCTCATTTCGCAAATATAAATTTTCCATAATCTTAAAATTAAAAAAAAAAACTGTTTCTTCAATTATACCAATCTTGGAAAATTTATATAAATTTTGTCAAACTTATAAAAAAACTCAATTTTTTTGTGTAATTTTCAATTTTCTTGCCTTAAAATTAAAACCATTTTTATTGCGTCATCAAATATTGAATTGCGTTCTTCTTTTCCATCGTTGAAAGGTAATGAAGAATGATTCTATTTAAATCCGTGAGGGTTACAAAAGAAATGTTTTTGAAAAAATGAAATCTACGTTCGTAAATTTCAAGTTATCATATGAGAACATTATTATTTTTAATGAATAATTTGTCTTAACTAATTTAATTCATTAACCAGTTTAAACCGGTTTGAAAAACTAACGAGACTTCTCTCTCTCTCTCTCCCTAATGATAATTTTTTTTAAACTTTTAACTTTTCTAGGTGTCAAACAAAGTTTTGGAGCCCGACCGATTTAAATAAAAAAAAAACATTAATTTCGACAGAAAGTTCACTATTACTGGAAGATGTTGTATATGTGGTAAAATCCAATGAACGTAATGCAAATTGATAATAAAATTATGTTTTAATATTTACAGTATTTTGAAGAAAAAAAATTTGTAATAACTTGAAAAAATTCACTTATAATATAGAATTCTCCCCCCCCCCAAAAAAACGAAAATCTTTTGAGCGCGAGATTAATTATTTAAAAATAAGAAATTGTAAACAAACTGGAAGATGACGTCATTTCATATAAATGACACACAAAAAGCAATTTTAACTTTAATTAAACTTTAATTAAATATTTCAAACAATACTGGTAAAACAAACCTCAAATGGCATAAATCACGTGACTCGCTATCTACCAATTAAAAAAACGAATATTTTTTGCCTACTTTATTTTGGAGACACCAAAACAACATCATTGTCCCACATAATAAAAAGCGAGGCTACACTATCTAGAAAATTAAAAGATGGATGAAGTGGACATTTACCATTTAATACAGCTATTATGTCATAAGACTCATCTCCATTACAAGGGCCCATGTGCTCAATGGACAAAACATACTTAAAACATTTAAAATAACATAGCAATATTATCTGATATTTTGTGAAATCACAAGAATGAAATTTTTTTAAGGAATTCAAATTCACTAAAATATGACCAACATTTCCAGGGAATAATCTGGCAATTAGTAATGAAATGAGTGTAAATATAAATTTTAAATATATGCATATACTATAAAAGTTTGAAATTAGAGATATTCAAGTCATTCGTCAAAGAATGCCGATTATAATCGCACCTTGTATGCAGAATGTTACAATAGTGTTAATTTTAACTGTAAGTATATCCATACATAGTATAAAATGAAGTCTCCAGAAAGCGTCTGTATATTGAAACCATAAAAACTCGAGACATAGTAAATGCATGTTGGATGTATTTATACAATTTTGTACAGCATTTGTTTCGGAAGATTTTAATACATTAAAATTATATGAAAATAAAAAGGGAAGTTTTATAATTCCGATTTTAATTTCTCTGCGCATGCGCGAAAACCACAAACTGAGCATGTGCAAATAGCAAGAGATGTGTTATGCATATGCGAAACATTTCTTTGTTCACATCTGATTTTAAACAGCGACGCAAATCTCAGTATACCGAAATGAAGAAAAGGATATATATATATATATATATATA
>JAOUZG010017314.1:7474230-7499867 GCA_026289955.1 Argiope argentata
ATGCTATACATTCTACTATATATACTTATGCTATACATTCTACTATATATACTTATGATATCATTCTAATTTATATACTAATTCTGTACATATGCTATCTACATAAGGTCATTCAATTTTCTATATGATTTCAGCTGTTATTCCTCATTAATTTAGAAAGGAATGCCAAATCGTCGATATTTACCCTAGATGCTTTGGATTTCTGAGGGACGATAGGAGATGCTCCTGCCGCTCCAAGCATCACTTCCTCCGCCGAATTCCGAAGGATGAAGAGGACGGGAACACGAATATCGAATTGCAAGCATCGCTTCTTGAAATTGCTCGTTCATTTCAAGTATTGTTACAAGTATATTTTATTCAAATGGCTACTTAAATTATAATTTTACAGTTACATTAAATTACAATTCTTAAATTTTGAACAAATTTGTATTATTGGTTGAAACAGATTTATTTAATATGGATATTATAATTTCCCAAATATAGAAGAAAAATCACCAATGATAACTGCACATTAAATCTTACAAACGTATTTTTTTAACAAAGAGTTCTTTCAATTATTTTTTTATAATTTTGATTTGTTGATGGGATGACAAACAGGCCAAAGTAATCTGAGAAATTGTGCCAATATATAAATACCAATCTTTTTTAATTAAGGAATAATTTTGAAATCTGAATTTACATCACGAAATTCAACAACTAAAAATTTTTTTAACCCTACATTGAAATTTAGTGCGGTTTTCAGGCGATTATAAAGTTTATCGTGTGTAGCCTGTAAATCAATACTTTTTGTAGTTGAAAGATTGATGTTGCAGAACCAACATATGCAGAATAATCATCGTTAAAAAAATCTCTTTACACTCTCTACTTTGAAACAAATGTAGATACAAATAAGAAACTTTCATACACTTACTGAAATTTTAAAATAGTAAAGAAAATTCTAGAGTAAGATTTTGAATTTTTTTTACTTTATCTGCTGTAGAATTAAAATCTAACTCTTGGATTTTAATCTTAGATTCAGTTCAAATCGCATGCTTCATACAACGTTCCTTTATTCTTTCTTACTTTTCTTTCCATTTTATTGAAAAACATCCTCTAATGTAACATCTAAAATACTTTTTCTCCTCAAAAATTATATCTCTGAAAAATATTAATTTTAATTGAATTATCAATTGAATTAATTATTAATAGAAATATTTGATTGATTTATTCAAAATCTAAAACCTTGCTTAAATCAAAATATTTCCCGTTTATTTCTATAAAATAATAAAAAATGCTAAATCTAATCATTAATTAAATATTATAATTTCTAGCATTAGCAAAGCATGCTGTAAAAGCATTATTTAAATTCAGACACACTAACCCTTTAAATTATTCTTCAAATCTTTCATAATATGAATTACTTCATTTGCGTATGACTTAACACAGAAAAAATAACAGTACCTTTACTCATTTGAAATATATGATAATTATATTGCAGTTAAACTATAATTATTTGTGTGAAAAATTGCATCAAAACATTACATTTTACATAATGCAATTAAATTATTTGAAAGAGATTTAATTGGAAGAGGCGGGAATTATTTGATTTCAAACAATATAGCAGTTAAGTGTCTATCTAAGCCAATAAATATGTATTAATTTGACATACTAATATTGATTGTTAATGTTGCAACTAAAAATTAAGTCAAGTCGAATTAATGCAATATTTTAATGACAATTTTTGAAAACATTACTGCAGAGGAATTTTTATACCGTTTCAAAATTTAGAATATATCCTTCCGATGGTGGAAATAACTATGCAAGTTTTTCCAGAATTTTATTCGTGATACATTGAAAATATTACATATCAAAAATATTTCTTTACCTAATTTCCAACAGTAGATTATGTTATTGACTTGAATTTCAAACAATTATCAAGGTTTCATCAATAATTTAATCGCTTGATTTTCTTTCATTGTCGAAAACTAAAAAAGAAGAATTCTGTTTGGTATTTGTGTAGTTTTCAATGCAAATATGAAATTGGAATTATTTTCTTGAAAAATTAATAAGTAAACACAATAATTAAATATTTAAAAACTTAAAAGGCAGATGAAAGATTCGATTGTGCTTTTCATAATATTATGTTGTCATAAGACTAATATCCATCAGGAATATTCATATACTCATGGAAATGATTTAAAATTACTCAATTTTGATGCATAAGAATTTCACAAAATCATGGACTGGAAGTTATGTACAAGCAATTTAAATAAAATTATATATCACAAAATCACCGACGAACTAGCTGATTACCAAAAAGGAAAAAAATAAGAGACAAGTTTCAAATTATTTCCCAAAGTATTATTATAAAACCACTTTTCCCCAAAATGCGTTAAAAAATTAGTAAATACTTTTCTTGACAGAAAAAATCGTTTACTTCAAAAATACTTAAAGGATTCATTGTCTCACCTAAGAATAAAGAATGCAGCAATGTAACGGAGCACGATTTCATCGTTTAATATTATAAAAAATTATGATGAAAATTAAAAATTGTTATACGAATTACATCGAATCGTTTCCACGGGAGTAAAATTTGGTATTGCACTTTTACTGCATTTTTCATTTTTCAATGCATTAAATTACTAAATACTTTATTTGAATACATTTAACGAGATAAATTTCTCTTGATTTTGTCTTCAAGGACAATATTTAGAGTTTTTTCAGCAGTAAAATTTTCAAAATCAAGCCTTCATCAGCGCAAGAAGCAAAATATAAAATTCATATTTCATGGGTTTTGAATAATTCTTAATGTACTACAGTCTTTAAAAAAAGACGGACAGTTATAATAACGTTACAAGTTAAATGTTCTTAATTTATCTTAGATCTAGTATGGTGTATTATTTTATAAAATTTCTTTTCTTTCAAATATCAAAAGCACCGCATAATATTACTGTAAAAAATACTCTTCCGAGCAATAAAAAAGTATGGGTTTTTTAAAGATAAATTCTAATTTTTTATGTTTAAATTTCCATACTCTCATGCGTTAAACTAAAAAATATCTCTAGATCATACTATAATGATCCTCAACGAGAAAGCCTTAATTTCTAACTCAAGGTCAAAATTTAAATTTTTTTTCAGTAGTAAATTATTTCAAAATTATAGCATTATCACTACGCGAAGTTTAACATTAAATTCTTTTTTTTTATTTATCAACAACGCGTTTTTGAAAAAAATAGCGGTATAAGAACAATATAACGTGCAATATCAAAAGTAAGGGTTTATTTAAGAAAAAGTTTGCTTTTCACAGACTAAATTTCCATACTCTCATGTATTAAATTATAAAATATCCTTAAACTATAATATAATGTTCCTCAATGAGAAAACTTTCTAAATTTCTAATTCAAAGGCAAGATTTTCTATAGTAAAATCTTTCAAAATTATAGTATTATTACAACAAGAAGTTTAAAATTAATTTCCTTTTTTTTAATCAAATCGCTTTTTTGAAAAAAAATATAAGAATATAGTGGTATAGGAAGAATTGGCATATATAATTAATCTTGTATATCAGTAATCTTTTCAAATGTATTATATTCAATCGTGTTGAATATAACAAAGAAATTACTTTTGATTTATGTTGAATCAAGTACAATTAATTATTTAACAATATTTATTTTTTTTAAAAAAAAGCTGCATAAATATCACATAGAATACCGTTATTGAAAAACGAATAAGCGAGGGTAAAATTTTGATGTGCAAAAATAAAAGCAATTGTTCGCTAAAATGAAATTCTGCTCATTCGATGAAATAAGATTTGAACTAGGTTTGTACACGAATCAAAATAATTGCTAATCAGAATGGTTATTATCAATAATTACTTCCAAACATTAACTAGCCACGAAATAATTAATAAGAAGCATGTTTTTTTATTAAATTATTTCGTTTATTTTGAACATTGTAATAATTTTATTAGTGCTTTTAAAGTCGTTTTACTCAAAATTATTTGAAGATTTTATTTTTTAAACTGTGCTCAATTCAAGTAAAATAAACTGATCTTTGGATATTGAAAATATGTTTTCTTTTTGAAGCATTTTAAAAAGTCAGCGTATTAACAATCGATTAGAATCATTAAAGTTTTATTATTTAAATAAATTATCTTTAATGTCGAAGATGAATATTGGTTGACTTTAATTTCAATTTAATCTCTTATTCATAACGCGATGTTCATCAACTCCTGAAAAAAAATATTTTAATGCATCATATTGGGATTTTATAGTCTTGTTATTTTCACAACTCTATACTTGTTTAATTAATTATGTAAAGAAACCTTCTTAAAATAGTAAAGTCCTTTGATGTCATACTAAAATTTAAAATGTAACTATTCCTGTAATATATTTTCTACAAGGATCTTGTTTGACATGGTACAGTAACTTCATTTCCTTATTCTTCATTTAAGATGTACGAATTGGAAACAGAAACGTTTTTAACTTCTCAACTACGAAAGCAAATAATACAATGAAGTATTTAACATGGTAATACAAATATTTGGAATATTTTTTTTGTAGTAACAAATATTATGTCTTTGAAATTGGAATCACGGCAACGATATGATTACAATCATCGTTATAATGATACAATGATTTCGTTGTAATTGAATCTAAGCTTTATAAGCTCTTATATATGCAATACTAGGACTTAATTGCAAAAAGAAATGTGCTATAATTATATAATACTAAAAATTAGACTAAAAATGTTTTAATTGCAAAATTCGAGAATAAAATTGCAGAATTCAACCGATATTATTAAAAAAATTCTTTGAATTTAAAATGATATAAAAACCATTTTTGTGCAATAATAATTTAGAAATTATATTTTCAAAAGGTATTTTATTTCATTTTCAATATTAGAATTATCGTTAATTTCAAAAAGCAAATCAAAATGCATTTTTTCATCTTTCGTGAATGCATTTGTTCCTAATATGATAGTTCTAAGTCAAACAGTGTGAGCTTCATAGCAGTACACACCTAAACTAAGCTATTTTATTAGTAGTAAATAGAAAATAATAATTATTTTGTTTATATAAGCATGATTAAGAAATAAATTTATGTATTCATAGTAAAAGAAATAAAGTACTCTTCTTAAGTTTTACATTTACAGGTTTGCAAGACATACTTGAAATTCCAAAATATCTAGGCAGATATGGAACTGAATGAAAAGATTTCTAATCTGCCTTTAGGGAAAAAGAGACAAGAGTTAAGTATTCTTAAAGTTATGGAAAGAACGCAGTTAAATTCAGAGAAAGTAAGTATACTTATATATATGTTCACGCAACTTAACAATAAATGACCAAAAAACATTTTTGATTGAATAATTTAATTTTATCGTCAGCCTTTTTTACCTTGAAAACTATGAACGAACTATTCAGAATTGTATTAGTTTAAATTTTTCCAAATTCCTAAATTCTTCTTGTTATAAAAAATCATTTTATATCGTAATAGCAAAATCTTTATAATATTGAAACAAGTGGCTCATTTTTCTAACTGCCTTTGTTTATAATATTACAAAACAATGAGTCCTATGTGTTTAGGTAGAATTTTATACTTGAAATCGTCGTAACAATATTCATACACAAAATTTTTTAGCGCAAGTTTTGATAACCTTTTTTAGTTATTATAATAACAAATTGATGAGAATAAATTAAGCAACGGAATATTTATTAGAGGATAATCGATAATATTAATTCACTAAATATTAACAAGAAAGTTTTTGAAAAATTATTTCAATCGGATAATGTAGAAATATTTCCTTAATATGAATTCTCAAAAAAAAATGAATAAATAATTTAGAAATTAATTCCGAAAATTCGGGTTACATAAAAAATCTCAAGTTCTATTTAATTTCAAACTAGACAAACAATTAAAAAAATTATAGATAAAAAAACTTTATGAAAAATATTTTAAATTTTCTATCATATTCCTTGTAAATGCGACTAATATTTATAAATATCAAAGAAACATCTTTAATTCAAATAACGATCAAACTGAGATCTAATGTTCTCTCGCATTTAATAAATAAAAGTTTAAACTTTCCTTGTGGTTAATATCTATGTGGTTCATATCTATTTTGGTTAATATCTAAATAAAACAAAAATTTAAATCATTCTGGAAAATACGAGAAGAGAATGTAAATAATATAAGAACGGACATTTTCTTTTAAGCTCTTTTTCAACAAATAGAAACGTTCTTTAAAGAAATCAACCATCGATATATTTTATTTCAACCATTTACTTAATTACAACCAATATAATTTAAATATCCATATCATAGTTCCAAAAATGCATTATTTTATTTTTTGAATTTATTCACCCATTAAAAAGAGCGAGATATTATTTATAAAATTCCCAGTAAGGTCAAATTGTTCTTTCCTGTGAAAATGGAAATAAATTTTTCTATTTCCAAATTTGTAAGCGTTGAAATTATTTTCATATTTGTAAATCATTGAAATATTTGTCATAAATATAATTGTTTGTAATACACAATTTTACTTAAGGAAAGTGTGATGAAAGCGAATTACAAATTTTGGATAAATTACAAAACAGGAACAAAGCTATAGAAATTTATGTGAAAATGATGCTTTTATCATTCAAAATTTATGAAATTTTTTAAAAAAAATTAAGGAATTTGCTTACGATTTTCTCTGATAAAAATAAGTTTTTCGCCAATGATTCTTCTGATCTAATTCAATAATTAGCATTGTTAAGAAGAATAAGAAAGACGATTTATAAACCTTATGAAAATTTAATATCTGAACCTTTGTTATTATTTTAATTTATCATAGAAGAGAGCACATTACACATTGCTGTTTGTTATTAATTACTAATTAATAACAAAACGCGCTGTTTTGAAACTTTTTCTTGAAATTTCAACGGACAGTTTCAAAAAAAGCAAGGTACTATGGAACAAGGCATATTATTATTATATATTATTATTTTAAATTCTTTTTATTTTAAACTACTCCACACACAATTCCCATTCTTCAACTAACTTTCAATTATAAATTAATCAAATTTTGAAATTTCAATTGTTTCAAAACGAATAAGGCACTTGTTAAATTATAATTTCAATGATTTCAGAAAATGAGCATAATATTCATTACTTATTAATTCATTGATGCTGAATTGTGATGCTATAAAACCTTGAAATCTCAACAGATAATTCAAAATAAAAGAGGGACACTTACATTTCTTTTAATCCTGTCCATATTCCAAGGATCCAGAGCATCAGCTGATGCAATGTCTAACCGAGGCTTCGCTATTTTAACTAAACCAGTGCTGCTTCCATAAGGCTAACCGATAAACCGAAATAGGCTTTTAAAGAAGGGTCATAAAGTGTGCACACACCTTATTCGACGGGCTGCCATTACTATTGAAGATCTATGCAAATGCAAACGCGTAAATGACATGGAAAATGACTGGTCTGTCGCTTGTCGCTGCGTTTCCAAGCATGAACGCTGATCACTCATTTTGCACGGTATCCTCATTTGCACATTAAATTCCCTTTTCTTCACTTTCGATCTTTTTTTTCATAATGCATGTGCAGTCAGGTGAGGGAGAGCCTTGATTTTGTGCTACATGCGCAATTGATACACCGTTTTCATACTTTTTCAGTGCGATAGCGGCAACCTTTTGTGCCCTTCTATTAAATAGGCAGTTGTTATTTGATTGTAAAATGTGTTGCTTATGTAATTATTGCCATGCATTCATTTCATAATAATGTGGCTATTCAGAAATTGGAAGGATACGATTATATGAAATTTTCTTGTAGCACATTAAGTATGCTCAACATTACTACAGAGTTTAAGTTAGTTACGGATTTTTTTTAACACTTTGTCGACCGGTGACGAGTTAACTCGTCTTTTCATGTCTAAACGTAGTTGACCGGTGACGAGTTCACTCGTCATTGCACTTGCATTATCTGTTTCAATTTATAACACCGAGGGCGATATAGAACATTGCAAAAACTTGGCGTATCGTGTTTAGTCATGTCCTCTCTATAACAGAAAAATTACTTTTCCTAGTATTTACATTTTTATTAGAATTTTAGTAAAATTCCAAAAATTTCAACCATGACGGAACGTATCGGCGAAGAACTTTTTGATGTAAAAAATATGTCCAAAGTTAAATTTCATTCCATTCAGTATAAATAAAATTCATTGGAGCTTTTTAGAACGTTTTACTTTCATATTCAATTGCAAAAAAGTAGCCGGTGTCATGACATAGTTTCTGAGTAAAATTGCCGGTCACCAAAGTGTTAAAATAAGAATACTTCTGTAACCATTGTTTTCTTTATTAAAAACGCAATAAAGATGTCATTGTATTTTCCAAGTAAAATAAAAATCAGTGCTCACCTATATGTAAAGTGACTATTAGAAATGTGTGACATTTTATGATAACATACAACACATCAAATATAATTTTAAAGCAATTCTAGCTAAAATATACAGATATTTCACATCAATTAAATGCTATGGCAAATTTGACATTCGATATTTGATATAACTATAAAGAAAGGCCATTACATATTAACCCTTTGCACTCCGATTGCACTTTATTTTTCAATGTTAATTGTTAAAAATGCCTGAATAATAGTTAAGAGATGTAGATTAATTTTTTTAAAGAAATTCGACTTAACAGAATTATGTATATTTATTTTTCATAGCAATAAACAAATCTTTGAATTAAGTGAATAATTTTGTATCTAATTATTTGTCGGAGAGGAAAAGGTTTAAAAGTATTTGTCATAAAATTAAATTCTTATTTCTCACTCTACATATAACAAGTGTGATACTGATATATCAAATATCTTTCAACATAAAAAATAATAATAAAATTGCTATGCAATTTATTCAATTTGTAATTGAAATATACTAAAGGTAATATATTGAGAAAAAATCAAATTACTTTTTTTAATGTAAGTCTTATTAAATCGGACTTCAAATAAATTAAAATACTAAATTTAAATCCGACTTTCTTATTATTGTGCTATTTATGAATATTTTAAGAATATAATAGTATCAATAATTATTTAAAATCGAAATTTTTGTCTTCGTAGATACCTGAATTTAGGTATCTAAACATCAAAAAATTATCAAAAATTGTTTTATTCAATAAATTTTATAAAACTTAACTGAACTTTTTGAATCATTTGTTTTTATTTTTCTATTTCCGGTATTCTTTTAATATTATATTTAATGAAATTCTTTGTGATTTATTGTAGAATTTCCCGAGAGAAAGCCTTTTTTTATCAGAACAAAAAAATTTTAAAATCTAATTGTTTGTTTTTATTTTGCTGTTTTCGTTTTTCATTTTAATATTATCTTACTATTCTAAAGGAAGGTTTATTAATTTTTTTCTTGCCCTGTTCTTCTGTAAATATAATTCGATATTTCCTGTTCATTTCTCATCTTTTTTTCTTTATGTACATATTCCTTTTGCCAATTTTCATCATTTCGATTAAATTTTTAAAAGTACCTTTATAATTTCAAGTAGATAGCTTTTAAGTAGTTTTTTCCCTACGCTAATTATGTTAAACGTAACATGTTTTCGACCGGTTATTTCAAACGATTCTGTTTATTTTCGTAGTTTATGATGAATTTAAAATTAATCATTGTTAATTAATAGATCTTTTGATTCCTTCAGAACTGCTTTTGAATAAAAATAAAATCGATGAATTGAAAATAAAATTTTCTAATCTGCACTGCGTTACCCCGACTGGTGCTTAAAATACACTTCTTTGTGTTGCTCCAATTGACGTTGAAAATTGATGCATGCATACTATTTTGATAACATTTTATATTTTGATTAGACTGTCAGTTTCCACATATACACATCAAAATTTCCGTGCGTACGAAGTCGCGGATAAGAGCTAGTATGATAATATATTTTACGAAGAAAAAAAATAAAGCTGTTTCCTAACATACACTAAGAATATGGCTGCTTAGATGTTAAATGAATTTTACACCCGATGAAACACGATTGTAATGTCTTAACAATAGACTTCTGTTAAGAATTTAAAATGTTCCATAGAATTTATATCTACGGCCAGATTATAACAGAACAGACATAAAAATGTTTTCTCTATGCGATCAAGGCCAGATTATAACCTAAATTAAATATCGTGGCTAATTCCAATGTATGTTAAAATCAAAGCTGTCAATTTCTTAGTAATATTGCGAATTTAATTTATCGGTTTCAAATGTCATTTCCATTTTTAATATGAGAATCTGGGAATAATTAATTTATCACATCTCTTATAAGTCAAATTTTTCTCAAAAGTGAATCACATTTCTTTTTTTTCTTCTTTATATAGGAAATATTCTCAAAGAAAATATTGTAATCGTCAAAAAATCGAGTTGTTTAATCAATAGCGTTTAATGAAGTTCTTCATTTCCGGTCTTAATAAGTTCGACAAAATCATTATTGAATTATTTCTGGTTTGTACATGTGTTCGAGTGAAAGAGAGTTCGAGTGAAGAGATAATCTAAAATCACAATCCTAGATGAATGGAAAATAATGCATGTACTTTACAATGTAATTGCAAATCTTTACAATGATATAAATATGAGTTTACTTAGCTAATATATTATATAACTAAGTTATTGCTAATTTATCACTAACTCATTATTTCTCTTTATTTCACTAAGTTCTTAATGAGGGTCATTTGTAACTGCATTGTATAAAGTATGTGTATCAACCAGTAAAATTTTGAGCAAAAGCTATCCGTGAGAAAAGAATTTAAAATAACAATGTTTAGAGATTGGATAATGTCTGAAAATTGCATAATGCGATATAAATAGTAAAAAAAATATTGCTATTATATAATTAAGGGCTTCTAAATCAATTTTCAAAATTTATGAATTATATTTTAAGATATTTTGGGTAAATATGAGTTAACACTATTTGCGATTTTTTGTTATTTTCACCTATCAGTATATGTAGAGATACAATTAACAAAACTTTCGATTCGGAGATATAGATAAATCTTCAATCTCTAGACCTGCTATATACAGAATATCGTTTTTTGGTATTTCGTTTGTCTATCTGCTTATAAATAAGCTAAGTAATGTTAGAGCCAAAATTAGAGATCTGTATAATTTCTTGGACACAGTCATTCAAAGAAAAAAAGTCCAAAATACTAGCATTAAATCCTTATTAAATTATCATCATAATATTAATATTAATATTGATAGGAAGATAGACAAAAAGCATGGCATGTTAAGGAAATATACAATAATCTAAAAAAAAATAAAATGTCTAGTTTTTTTTAGGGTTTTTTTTTATTTTTAATTGTTGCATACCCCATATTCATATAAAGTAATTTTCTTACTCTCTTCCTTCTGACTTTTTTGGAATATTTCTCAGAAGTAATATTTTTAAGAAATTAACTTTCCAATCGAGATTTTTAGAAACAGCATCACTAAAAAAATGGCTCGTACATTAGAGAAAAATCGATTTAAGGAAGTAACAGAAAGAGTTTAGGGGAACAAAATTCTTTTAAAATTCAAAAGATAATTGATTTTCCCTACAATTCGAATTATTCTTTTAAGATAAATGATAAAATCTTAATGTATTTACATGATGACGTCAATCCCAAATGCGCTGCTGTTGACAACTTCTTAAGTGCCAAGAAACTAATCAAAGAGAAAAATAATTTTATATAAATCATTTTCTTTCAATAAAGCTCATAAATCTTAATGTCACTGTAATACAATATATTCAGTCAAAACACGAAAATGAATTGTACAGCCTATTTATGAAAAATACAATCTCTCTCCCTTTTACATTCTTCCTTGAGTCCAATAAAGAAACCTTCAATAATCTTTTTAAAGTTTACAAAAATATTTTGCAATTAATATTCTATGCTTTTGAAATTCTCGGTCTTTATAGATATTGTCCGGCAGCTTTAAAATAGACTTTTTATAAATATTTTATATTTGTATTATACATTTAAGTATTTAAGAGAACAGATATAGAGCGTCTTATTTAATATTTAATATCTGAAACCATGCGGACATCAATGCAGGTTGCCTCAAAGTAACCTGGTAAAAATGCAAAGCAATCTTACAGAAATGAATATGCATTTCGTTAAAAAGGCATTTTGACCATGATATTTGTGCAGCATGGCCAAGTTTGGCTTTTGTAACATTAAATTCTAGCTGCAACTTTGTTATGCGATCACTGAAAAGCATTTTATTGCTATATTTTAAAGTATAAATTTGGATTTGAGCATTTTTCAATGCATGGATTTGATTTAAATCCAAGCAATGAAAAATGCATAATGCGACGTTGATAACGAAGCATTCTTAGAAATGAGCTTTTCAAAAACCATCTCAAGTCCTACGAAATGAAATGAATATACATTTCATCCAAAGAGTCAATTCGACAGTAAAAAAAGAAAGATAAAAAGTATTTAGTTACAAAATTTTCAATGTATGAATGTTGTGAAACGCTGCACCATAATGCAATGCAATATGGAAATTTTATGACCTGTGAGTTTGTGCTTTTGTGTACCATTATAAATTCTAACAAACGCCTCCTGTATTGATCTTGCACTTAAATCTGGAATACCTTATGCCTATTTATGGGTTTTCCATTAGCAAAATAGGTCTTTTGATATGTACAAAACGTCAAGGAGTTGGCAACAATTCGAAGAAAGGATGGACAAGTGTGAGAACGAATTTCATCAAGGGGCCTTGTAACATGAGACTTCGCATTCAGAAGGTTCTTGTATTGTTCGGCTTTTCTTTGTCGGTGGAGGCAAGCAATTAGTATCAGGGCTTTCTTGAAAGAGAGGAAACTCGGGAATGGATCGTAAATCTGCTTGGAACAGACCTGAAAAAGAACTTTAAAGCAATCCTGGAGGATCTTATCGTGTGGCACCAGCATTCCTTTGATTTATTTAAGGATTCCTGTAGGGTGGCCCTTGGGCTCTGGAATCCATCTACTCTACCCTCCCTTTGCTGCCGTTTCTTACCCCCCCTTAGTTTGTAGTTTTGAATTACGTTGGGGCGAAAGAGAAGCCTTTCGCAAAAGTTCTGCTGATTTATGAGTTTGTCCGGGAACATTTACGATGGCTAGGTAGGCGGGATTTCCATGATGTTCCATCGTAAAATCGTACATGGGAAGCTCTCCCATTGGTCGGTTTCTTGCTCTCCAGCATCACTTAATCCCTATTACTGGATTCCTCTCTCCAGGCGTCGCCTACCAAAAAGCAGTAGAGAAGACCGAAGTCTGGGAACCACCTATCTGCATACATTACAGTATGCAGAAGAGGACGAGAACACCATAAATTTTTTTAAAAGTCTGGGCTTTTCAGAGTTTTTGATAAGAAGCAAATTTTATCTGCAAAAATATGGGGAAAAAGGAGGGAAATTTCCTTCAACTTGGTATCTTGAAATAAAGAAGCATCACACGTGCGCAGAGAGAGAGCTGTCCATCTGTCTTAATTAAAAACAACTTCTTATACTGATACTGAGATGGCGCGGTCAAAAAATAAATAAGTCATTGTAATTCTTGGATGCATCCTTGTTTATCTTCAATAGACGGCCGCTGTTCTAACTGTAGCATAATAAAAAGGCATATCAAGGTCTCCATGGTCATGGAGGTACAGAACTTATCAATATGGGGGATTTTGTTTCCAAGAAACATAAACTACATCAAAGTATTGTTTTTAATAATGAGATAGCGACTCTTCTTTATTTCAATGTTTATAATAAATGTACTGAGAAGTCACAACTATAAATTAACATTATTTAAATATAAGTAAACGACACCAAAATTGAGTGAAAATTTGACTTGCACAGGCAGTCAAATCAGAAAAATTTCAAGTTCATGAGTACGCTGAATTTACCAATATTTATAAATTTTTAGAATTTTCTTTGCGTCAGATACAGTTCTAACACCCTTTTTTTAATCCTGTCTGAACATGATATTGTTTTGGAAATGAGGTTTGTGGCCTCAACAAAAATCCGTAGGCGAAAAACAAAAATTTTATTATCTGCACGAGCATCTTAAAAAATCAGCTTTTAAGAACGTGTTACCATTACCTTTACAGAAGCTCTACTTTTTTTTAAAAAGTTAATTTCTACAGTAAATAAACCTAGAAAATATCAATTTGAGCACGTGATTATACGGAATTAAATAAATAGGAAAGGTGATATTTTTTTAACAATAAATGCGAAACAACGTTTTTTGGATTGTTTGCAGTACTAAAGTGACTCATTCAACGAAAAAATTAAAATGAATGAAAATATAATTTAATTTTCCCGAGCACGTGATGCTTGGCCGTTCAAGAAATTAAGTTCTGAAATGATACAATGAAATATGCATAGCAGATTTCATTTTCTTTTCATTTTTTTTTCTAATGGAAATTTTTTTTTGTCCTTTGAAAATTGTATCATATAAATTATTTCTCCATATAATATTAGGAATCAGTAAAAATCATTTGATATTTTTAATAAAATTTCCTATAAATGATTTTTGAGAATAAATGAGAATTTTTATTTACAAAATGTATAAAAATTTGCTTAAAACCCTGATTTTGGCAATGTTAAACATATTATAACAATTAAATAAATCTAGAGCAAATGAATACTAATCAGGAGCATAGATTTAGGAAAAAAATTTCTTTCTTTATAGAATATTAAAAATCAGTTGATAACAAAATTTTCTATTCAATAATTTTTGAGAATTAATCAAGAAATTTATTTGAAAAGTATTAAAGACTATTGTAAACACGACGATTTGAGCAATATTTAACGTATTAAAACCCCAAAATAAATTTAAGATATAAACCATGATAACAAAGGCCATAGAGTTATAAAAATTTCTCGGATTTTGAACTACGTCTCTACGTTTTCAGATAGACGTACGGTTTCTTTGAAGTTGGATGACATGAAAGTATACAACCAGTTCGTAACTGATAAGAATTTTTTTGATTCAGTATATGACGCGTTTTGATATAATAAAACAGAAACATTTTCTATTTTTTTTTTCGGACCCAATTCAGACTTTAGAGATAAAACATTTTAGGTCTAGTTTCTTCATGACTAAGCAATATCAAAAATATCTTGTATGAAAAAAAAAAAACAGTTTTTTTTTCAGTGACTATAACGAATGCGTATGAAACGAATGAATACCTGCTTACTTATAATTCTAATTGACTGAAATTAATATAAACTCAATAATTCCCTTGTTTTTGATAAATGAAAACTGACTTCTTTCAAAACTCATAGATAAATTTTAAAACATATTTTTAATTTTCTTCAATACCTAACAAGGAAAATCACTACTAATTCTAATTAACTGAAATTAATATATTCTCAATGATTCTCTTGCTTTTTATTAATAAAAACTGACTTTTAAAACTCGATGAAAAATTTTAAAACATATTTTTAATTTTTTTCATTACCTAGCATGAAAAATTCTATATTTAAATTTTAAAAAATAATTATTATAAATCAAAATTCAGATTTTGGAATCAATTAGGATGGGATCAATTTTGAACAACAAGATACATATATTGACCCCATCATAAAATCAATATTAAAAATAAATATTAAAATCTCAATATTAAAAATAAAATTCCCGTAGAAGGACAGTAGAATTTCAATGAAGTGGGTCAGCTTAGAAAAGAATAGATTGGGTTAAATTCTTATAAAGGGATAGCTTACAACAAAGAAAAATTAAAGAAGCTTAGAAAATAGAAGCCGAAGTCTGCTTATAATCTTTGAATTAAAAGACTAAATAAACAATATTGTTCGCTTTTTGCAATTTTCTATAATATATATATAATTAATATCGCTTGTTGCATCAAAAACTGTCTACATTTTCGATTTTTATTTTTTTATCGATCATCTAAAATTGATTCCATTTTTCGATTGTTTTTATTTTCTTGTATAGGAAGTATAAAAAGGGGAAATATTGTATTCGACAAACGATTCTAAATATTTTGATGAATCTCTACATGCCCATATTCGAAAAATACATTTTTAATGTCTGTCAGTCTATCTAGTGCTCTGTCTAACTATATGAAAACAAGATATTTAATTATAGCTTAGAATAACACAAATTTTAAATGAAAATCCAAAAGAGGAGTAATCTTGGCTATCTAAATATTAGTGACCGCGGTAACAAAAAAAAAAGAGCTAGAAAGATAAAATTGCATACAATGTTTTAGTATCTCCAAAGGTATTCATAAAAAATTTTGAGCCAAATCTGTAAAATGGCTGACCCTCCTTTGGTCTATATTTTTACGTGCCCTCAAAAAGTACAATTCAAAAATTTTTTGATAAAGTTAAGATTCAAAGAAAAATTATCATTTAAATAAATGAAATTTGACATGTAGTCCTGTGACTACTAATTGAAATTTTTGTTTTAATTTGACTAAAAAAAGACATACGAAAAGCATATTTTGTGCTTGTTTAGTAATCTGTTTTGAACAATTAATCACCAAATAGTAATTCATCCGAGATCGCATTCTAAATTCAAAAATAACCTTAGATTCACTCCGAAGATTGATGTTTAATATCAATTGTTTAGCAATACTATTCAATTAAAAATATACATGAAGAAATTTTATTTCCTATACTATGTGTACAGAATAATTATTGCGAGATTATAAAAATAAAAATTTGAGTACTCAAGCGTGGCAGTTAAGGCTTTACTAAAATTTCACAATCTTACATTGGGGGTGGAGGATAACATTTTAATTAGAAAAAGAGAAACTTTTCTAGGAACTTTTCACTTGTTTACGATTGATTCTTTTTCCTCCTAAAAGAGTACGAATAAATACGAATACAAATAAAATGGTAATTTTTGTCGGATTGCAACAACAATTACCATCTTATTATTCAACAATTGTTGTTGGATTTTAATATAATAGAACTCCACTTACCTGGATTAATGGGAAATTAATGTTGTTTGCCTGTAGTGTTCTTGCGTGTTGTATTAATTTAACATTGCTTGAACATCGTTTAAATCAATTGTTTCAATTTTAACTCGTTTTTACAGAGAAAGTGCTTGTTTTTGAATTTTTTTCTTTTCCTGCATTTTTTCAATGTGACTCGGTTGATTGATGTTTTAGAAAATCGGATATCGACTCATTATATTTGACTAAACTTTCTTGATACTGGAATATTTAACAACTTATGAATTGTTATCAATATGAGCTAATAATATACCACAAGTTACCACAATGAACTAATAGCAATTCATTGATAAGATATTCATTGATAAGATATTAAGGTTAAGAAGATTTCATGGTCAGTCTTTAAGTTATTTTTTTTCTTCATATAATGGCAGTCAGAATGTAATTGATAAATTCATCAATTACTTAAGTAAATGTAACATTGTTGCGAAGTCATTGTCAAAAGATTTACAGATTTTTATGTTTTTTTCTCTTTGCTCTTAAATTTCGGTCATATGTTTTCGGATCTATATTTTAAAAAATTAGGATGATTTTAAAAATGATTTGGACTTAAGAATTCGATAGTCTTTTTTTTTTTGGTAGGTGGGCATAGTAAGGCAATCCAACAACAATCAAAATATTATCTGTAAGTGATGCCTTTATCAAGTGTATTCCGGCTGCCATTATATGAAAAAATTAAATTAGGCTCAGCTTGAAATCTTCTTAATCTCAATAATATCTTATTGATGAATCGATAACTCTTTATTAATTTGTTGTGAAAACCAGAGTTTATAGTATTAGCTCATATTGTTAACAAATCATAAGTTGTTAAATATTCCAATATCCAGAGAATTTACTCTAATATAATGAGCCTGTATGCAATTATTCGGAACATCAATCATCCGAGTCACATTGTGGAAATGCAGGAAAAGAAAAAAAACTTTCCCGATAAAAACTAGTAAAGAGTGAAACAATTGTCTTAAACTGGTATGTTCAGGCAATTGTATTTTAATATAGCAAGCAAGCACATAAATACAAACAACTTCTATTTCCCAACAATTCAGATATGTGGAGCTCTATTATATTAAAATTTTGTAAGTCAGTAATAAATACTCTTTCTTAGATCATCTATCTTTCAGAAAGTAAGGACTTAAATTGAAGTATCACTATTCCACTACAAATCTTTAGAAATTTCCCTTACTTTATATTCTGTTTTGTGTTCACACATAAGATTTCAAATAAAAGCCTAAGGATTTTTTTTTACCTTTTAATACAAAAGTAATAAACAATCAGAAATATTTTCGGTTTTCTCAGTTGTTTTTGAATCGAGTACGGTGAAGTACTTCAGCTACAAAATGTACAAATTTGTTCATAGCTGTGAGATAATCGGTAATATTTTATTTTCTCATATCAAAAGTCAAAATTGTACTTTTCTTAAAATGGCAATAATTATGCATGTTTTTGATTAAAAAAATGTTTATTCCTGGATTTTCTATCAAAAATTGACAGACGTATGAAAATTGGCAGAAAACTATTGGAAATTAAAATTAAGGCTTTATCGAAGACGATTTTGATGATTTTTTAAATATGGAAGATTTTAGTTGTAAATCATGAATAATGATTAAAATTCGAATTAAATTGTCCCTGTTTGATTCAAAAGAAATATTTTAAATTTCGTACATTTTGTAGAATTACAAGATACGCCTTTCGCTTTCTTTTCTACTTTTCTTTCTGTTGTGACAATTTTAATGTTAGTAGTATTTCTAAAATCGACAAAAGTTTATTTCATTATGTTTGACCGAAAAAGTAGGACGGCATATGGAGGAGATTTTCACAAAAAAAATTGCTGTTTAAAGTATTATTCAAGAGCATTCTGATATAAAATTCTAACTTTTTATAGATATTTTATCATTACTTACCATCTTTTTCTATGCATGTTTGATGTTTATATGGAATATGTTTTAAGAAAATCAATTTTATCTCAAATTCAGCAATAGCTATAGAAGATTACAATTTATACATGCACATAAGGAAATTATCTATTAACCAATTATCCAATTAGAATTAGAGTGGAAAAAAGGGTGAAGGAATAAGATGCCAAAATTTTGTAATGTTTTTTCTTAAATAAATCTACAAACATCTTTTTTTTTCTCCTTCATGTTTGTTAAATTCAATTTCTGAATTTAAAATTTATTTTTTCTTGTGTATGATGTCTATTTTAATAGAATTTCTAAGTTTTACCATTCATCTAAATTTTGATATATCTAAATAATTTCAGTGGCTGTTTAATTCTAATAATTAGAGTATAACTGTAATACTGCTTTTTTAAAAAATAAAGCTATTAGCGTAATACAAAAAATTAATTATCCTCAAAACTGATTTAAAATTAAAAAAGAATCATTGCCATCTACTGCGACAGTGATCGTATAAAAATGATCAAATTTAAGAACAAAATATGAAAGCGAAAAATATTTCATACCTTTATTTTGTAATATATTACAACAGCTTGAAAGATCAACAAAAGTACGAGATTTTATTTAAAACAGTTTAAAAAATTATTGGTACTTACCAAATAAAATCATTGGCGAATAATGTTTTATAGAATATTCCTTATTTTTTTATCGTCTGTGATTCATTTGTCCTTTTAAAGACATATAAGAAATTGCGTAGAAAAAATTCTTTTTAAATTTTATATGCGTCTAAAGATTTTAAAAATTGGGAATTTGTAAATATAATGATTAGCGGACTATTTAGACTAAAATATATTGATTCAAAAGGATATGGATAAAGATATTTTAGATTATCCATAGTAAACATATTTTAATTTAGTTATCCTAAATATTTATAAACATCAGTAAAAGTTTTATTTAAAAAATTAATGAAGAAGATTTAAACTAAGCTTTTTCATTCAAAAACTTATCTATTTCTATTTTTATTTTGTATGAAATAGAAGAAAAATATATGATTTAATTTAATACGTATACAGTATATTTCATTCTGATCCAAGGCTCGTAGATTGTATGAATTCTCTCTATAGGAAATAATTCTTTCAGCAAATTTATTTACAAAAGACTCTTATAAAGATGAATTTTCCGTTCTTCGAGATTTTCTATGATGCCTATTCGTTTAAATTCAGTTTTTAACCGCATTACATTAAAAGATATATCTTGTGATCATTTTCAGATCATTTTTTAAAACAAGTAAATTATACTGCTTAATAAAAGTGATTGTAGCGTTGTAAAAAAAACTAAAATAAAGAATGAATGATATGATATTTTTCTCTATATGAAATATTTTATGGTGATTTACGACAATATACGAAAAACGTGTTATTTAGATTAAAGAGGATTAAAGTTATTCCTTAAATTACGCAATTAATAATCCATTGTATAAAAATATTATTTTTATAGCACTGTTGTTTTTCACATATTTGAAAATCATGAATTATCGCTTTAGGGAAACAAAAAATGAGGTTAGGTTTAAAACTTCATTCTTTTAAGAACGTAGTCAATCTTCCATGCTTGTGTTTTAGGAATAGATAAAAATTTATTTCTCTACATTTATTTTCGGTTAGTTATAACTCGACTCAAAATAAGCGTTTTACATATCAATTAATTTTCTATTGCTAGAAAAACCAAGATTAAGCGAAATTGTATAAAGTATTGGTCAAATTTCCTGGCTCAAATCTTGAGAAAAGCCGGGTACCATTATTTAAGCAACGTTTTCAAATCAAATTATAAAATTTAAAACTTTTGTCTAATAATTCTGTCTTTGATCTCATTAAGCATTTTATAAAAGAAAGAAGAGAAAATGGAAAATGAAAAAGTTTGGAACATTATAAATTTATATAGTGATATTAAGCATTAACTAAATCGTTATATTTTTTAGGAGAAATTTTTACAAGAGGAAAACGGGAAAACCGCAGAATATATTTCCAGTTTCTATATGAATTTATAACTATTATCAGTTTTTGGGACCAAACAGGAAACAATGCTTAACCGGTAAGTAATACCAAAATATAAATATTTCAATTGAATGATATGAAAACATCATTTCTCAGCAGTTTATTTGTATAAATTTACTTTATACAAAACAGACACGGAAAAATGAAATTTTAATTCATTCATGAATATGTAATTCTTTAAAAGGCACAATTTACTTTGTCGTTGTTAATTATTAATTAAGAAGTTTTAAATATATCGATCCAAGTTATCTGGCTTTGAAAAATAATATTAACACATAATGTTTCCCACAACTCAAAAATACGCACGCACACACACTAACTCTCTCTCACACACACACAAATAACAAACATTCGTTGATTTGTTTTCTAGAATATTTTCACTGAAAGTAGTCGCTTATAAATATGGTAAAAATGATTTTGTCAGCGCATTTCTAAGAATGAGCGGCGAATGTTTTCTGTCAGTATTAATTAAAATGCTTTAAAATGTATGAAATTATTTTGTCAATCTACTTTTTCCTTTTTTTTTTCAGTTTCGTAATTTTAAAGCTGAAGCTATAACTTTTGAAAATATCTCGAGTTTATATAATTTTCAAAAAAAAGAACTCCAATTTTTTTCTTTTTCACAAATTTTAAAAAGTTTCTTTTAAATCAAGATGTGTAATCATGATGATTTGCATAGAAGCAAATGTTACTCTTTTCTCTAATGGAATATCAAAGCACACGTAAATTAACCTAATAACTCAAAACCCATTTATATATATAACTGTACTGTATATATAAAGATTTTATGTATGTTGCGTTAATACGCAAATATATAATGAAGCATCGTCACGAATACATATAATTAATTTGTATATGTGACGTTAAATGCATCTAGTTTATTAAAAAACGTATATGAATGTTCTGGAGAAAGTGATGACTAATTCGCATATAAATGCAATTATTAAGAATATATGCATATTTTGCTCCCTAAAACTAAATAGCAATGCAAAAGCAAAAAAAAAATCAATTTTAATTCATGATTCCCTCCTGAGTTGTAGAATTTACATATACACGGGCAGAAACGCTATTATAATTTCAAAAAAAAATTTAAGCTTTCATTTTCAATTTTTCTAGCTGACAAGCAAAGTTTTGGACACCCATCAATTTTGAGATGAAATAATAACTATAATGACATAATAAAATCGCAACTGCTGCTACAGAAGCATCTGTAATAATAAAGCAATACTAATAAAAGCAGGTCAACCTTTTAAAAATTCATCTGCTGTCAATGCAGCATACATAATAATAATAATAATATAATACTAGTAAAAGCAGGTAAAAATATTTTTTGGACAAATTTCGGGTACATCAAAACAACACCATATTCTCACATGTTAATAATAATTCATCATAAATTTGATTTTAAATATCCCGGACACTCTGAAAACACATGTATAACCGGGCAGCATTCCCTTTTAATGTTATTTTTAAACCAATGTATATTACAAAAGAATAAATATGTCATCAATGTTCAATAAAACTTAACAGGTTGTTCTTCAAATTATGCGTTCTCTACGCATATATCTTTACAAAGATGAGATATTAATAGTTTTTATTTGCTAAAAAGACAATACTGTTTTATTATTAACTTAAAACAATATTATTTTTTTAAATCAACATTTTTCACAATTACTCTAAAATTTGGAATTTTACCGTCAAGGCGATTTTACAATTTCTGTCACTGAACAGATATAAAAGAATAAATATTTTATATCAAATTTAAAATTAAAATATGTCGAATTTAAAAATATCAAAAAACAACTGATTTTATTCAAAAGTTTCAAATAAAGTATTATCTTTTGAAATGCAAAAAAGTATTTTATATGCTTTTGAATTAATCTAAAAGCAAAATACTTAAAAAATTGTATATAATTACAATGCAGCATGGTTCAAAAATTGTACATAATTACAATACAGCATGGTTCAAAAAATTTACATGATTACAATACAGCAATTAACTCAAATTGGATAGATAATAATATAAGTTCTATTAATACAGAACTTGGAAATAAATGAAATTAAAATAAAATTAAGGAAGGCAAAAAAAGGCAATTTTTATGATAAATTCATCAGCAAGGATTTATTTTTACATCGAATTGCTTTAATAAGTAAATCATAATAAATAATGTAACCATAAGCAATTTTATAGTAAAGAGGCAATAATTACAATCTAACTGAAAAAAATCATTTAAAAAATAAATGAATAATTACAATTATTATAATAAATATCAAAGCACTTTGAGGATAAGTACACAATAAATAAAAATAAAATCTACGTTTTTAAAAAAATGAAATACATTTATATATATAATTTTAATGGACATACGTTACTAAGAAACCGTATTTAACTGGCAGAAAGCATAGTTTTATGAGTTTTTTTTTTTTAATTTTTAGATTAATAAATGATTTTTTTTTTCAATTTTTATAATGTCAGAACATGATGTTGCTTGGGGGATGAGGTTTTTGACATCAACAAAAATACATAGTCAAAAAATAAAAATTTTATTATATGCACGAGTATCTCAAAAAATCAGCTTTTAATAACACGTTGTCATTCCATTTACAAAAGCTCTGATTTTTTTTAAGTGAATGACTACAGCCAATAAAACCTAGAAAAATGTCATTTTGAGCGCGTGATTATATGAAATGAAATGAATAGGAAATGCGATATTTTTTATTAAAAACAATGAATGAGAGACAAAGATTTTGGTTCGTTTGCAATACTAAAGATGCTAATTCAATGAAACAATTAAAATAAATAGAAATATAAATAAACTTGCAAAAGCACGTGGTGCTTGACCTTTCAAGAAATTGTGTTCTGACATGATACATTGCAATATGCATAGCAGATTTCGTTTTAATCTTTTTTATATTTAAATTTAGTTTTGGTCAAAGATATACAAATTGTAGTTAATACTTTAATACTATTTTAAATAGGAATTCAAATCATTGGAATTAAAAAAAAGCAAAAATTAACCAAAAAGCGCTTAAATTAACCAAGCTTTTCGTTGCTAGTATCGAAATTTCTAGTCTAGAGTAAATATTTCGCTTACCTTTGGTGTCCGATAGCATTGCATTTTACAGAGACGAAGATAATACAGCTTGTAGTAAAGTTGCACGACCTTTGATAGTAGAGCGAATTTATATATACGCAACTTTTATGATTGTTTGATAAGTAACTGACACCCAAGTGACCTGTTAAATGTGTGATAAAGAAAATCTCGAAGGAAGTTAATTCAGTTCGCCGTGTTATTGTGTGAGAAACTTCAATTTCATTTATAAAATTTTATGAATTTATATACACATGTGTTAGACCCGATCTCACATTCTGTTTTATTACTAAAAAAATGTGACGATAGAGGACCACAGCACCAAAAAAAAAAATTATCTATCCAGAATGAAAATAGGATCTTTGCTAAGCAAACATTTATGTTCTTAATAACTGCATCTGGTGATAAAATTTTGTGGTTATAACATATGTGTCAAGGTGAAAGCGTATTTCGAAACGGAAAATTCTTGATAAATTCTTCTTTGAAGAAAGTAAATATAATAAGAGAGTGTGAGGTAAAGCCGCTAAAGTGAAATGTTTTATCAGCAAATGCTGAATTATCATGACATGGACCCAAAATATTTTTCAAGTAATAGTGAAACTGAAGGATACTAGTAAAAATAATTCATTAAAATTATTTAAATTATTATCTATATAAATAAGAATGAGTAGCCAAATGTGTTGCTAAGCGTAAAACCTCGACCAAATCGGCTATTTTTTTTTAAAAAATATTTTCATTAAAACACGAGGAAGATTCTTATAAAAAGAAGGGGGAATGGAAAAATTGCAAAGAAAATAGTAAAAACGACACTTTTCTTACTTTCCGTCCAAAAATCTTCATTTCCCAACCGCCAAATTAATAAGACCACTTTGTTTTTTCCACGCTGATAAGGTTAGGCTTACCATGTTTTCGATCGATTATTTCAAACGATTTTCCTTATTTTCTTAGTGTTTGATGCATTTAAAATTTAACAATGTTAATTAAAAGATTTAAGGATTCCTTCTGAAGTACTTTTGAATTAAAATGAAACAGAATAAAGGTAATATGAAATTTCTAATCAATATTGCGTTACCCCAACTGGCTTAGAAAATTCACGTATTGACGTTGCCCCGATTAGCATTAAACATTCATGCACGTGCAATGCGTTATAATTGTTGACAAATGTGTTTTCATTTTAATTAAACGTTTAAAAAATCCGTGTATCCTGTTGTAGCTATCTCAATAAAATAGATTTGACTTGATTTTAAATAAATACGGATTTGATTTGCGGTTTTGCATTATTTCAGGTACGCGCTGCCAATAAATTGTTTTTAGTTTAGTTGTGTGCTTTTTCATGCGTATGAAGTCGAGGGTAAAAACTAGTCATTACTAAAAGAAAAGATTATCATATCACGTTTTAAAATTTAACGATTTAATTGTTGTTAAAAATATTTAAAAAATAAATAGCGTTTTGATATTTAAACTTTCCCTTATTTAGCTTAGAAAAAATATTATTTTCCCCTACCTAAAAAGTTTTGGAACTCAGAAAAGTTTTTAAATACTCTGATTGTTTTGCGTTTTATTTTCCGAATGCTGTACTTGAATGATTTATGATTCATAGTTGTGTGTGTGTGTGTGTGTGTGTGTGTGTGTGTGTGTGTG
>JAOUZG010017314.1:7501800-7537284 GCA_026289955.1 Argiope argentata
ACTTGCAAGAAGAAACCTGAGAAATTCTGGGGAGATATCTTAAGACACCTATGTATTATTTGGAGTGAAAAAGGGACAATTTTGGTATAAAATAGCATGAAACAGTGAAAGTTTCATAGATAAACTGAAGAATTGGCGGGAAAAATGGTAAAAAACCATAAGAACCCTATCTGTTTTTCTGGTGAAAAGTGGCCTATTTAGCTCAAAATAGCAGGAAACAGTGAAAATTACACGGAAAAACAGTTAAAATTGCAAGAAGAAACACTAGAAAGACATATCTTACGATACATATCTGTTATTTGGAGTGAAAATGGACAATTTTGGTATAAAAATGTGTAAAACAATGAAACTTTCATGGATAAACTGAAGAATTGGTGGGGAAAATAGTGAGAAACCATATCTGTTGTTTTGTGGGGAAAAGTGGCCAATTTAGCACAAAATAGCAGAAAACTGAAAATTACATGAAAAAACAGTGAAATTTGCAAGAAGAAACCCGAGAAGTTATGGGGAGATATCTTAAGATACATATCTATTAATTTGGAGTGAAAAATGAACAATTTTGATATAAAATAGCAAAAGAAAGTAAGTTTCATGGATAAACTGAAGAATTGGTGGGAAAAATAATGAGAAACCATATCTGATGTTTTGTGGTGAAAAGTGACCAATTTAGCTCAAAATAGCTAGAAAGGTAAAGGAAAAACAGTGAAAGTTCCAAGAAAAAACACGAGAAAGACTGGAAAAATTGGAGAGATATCTTAAACTGTTCACTTGCGGCAATCTATTAGAACTAGACTTATTAATGTAATTTATATTTTGAATTTTTAAAATTTTGTTTTGTTTTCTTTACGGGAAAATAAAGTAAAAGTGAAATAAATTTTTTAAAAGCATTTTAAGTATTTCTGTAAATTTATATTAAATGGAAACTTATTTATGTAATAAATTAAAGCTAAAAGCTGCATTTTATTTAAGTATGTAAGTAATCATTGCTAAAGACTAACGCAGTTCAAAAGTATTGATAATTGATTTATTAGCTAAAGATTTTTGATATAATAGTGGTATGAAGCCCTCAGAGATTTGGTTATAAATGCATTTGATTATTTTATATTTATTTAAAAATTAGAAAATTTTTGGATCAATTATAAATAATTTGTAAATATTTTTCTTATTCCAAAAATATTTTATAACTAGAGCTTATAAAGCAATTTTTTTAGCTCTTTTCGTTTCAACGAAAGAAAACAGTATTCAGATAAGTGAAATAAAATTGAAAGGAATATAATCCAAAGAACAATTACCTGCCATAGTAAAAATGTTTTTGCAATTCATATTCAACTTAAATATCATTTTAGCTTTAGCGATTTTAAAAGTAATTTAGGTATAGTATATATATAATAAATAAAAATTTCAATGATAACACTAAATGTCTGAAAATATATTGGTTATTTAAAAGTTTTTCAAATAATATTTTATGATAATTTTAAATTTCATTACCAGGTTCTTTTGGGAAGAGAAGTTAAAATGCTTTTCTTTAAAAGCTCATTATAGATAACAAAAGAAGTGAAAAGGATTGCAGGTTTCAACGAAGGTATGTATATTTACTACATAATAAATAAAACTCTTATATTTAATTTAAATCTTTTTAATATACTAATGTTCATAAGCTAATATACTCTACACAAATTGTGTAGCATGTAAAATATTTCACTCTGTTTATTTTTTTTGTTTTATGAATGGGTTTATAATATAGTTGTGCAATATTATTTTTAATGTCTGAATTTAAACCGTTCGCCTATAACCTAGATTTTATATATTTTGTTTTAATTTATCTTTTGGTGTATGGCAACATCGTGTAGATAGTGTAGTTTGTTTTTTGAATATGTTTGTTTTTCAATTAATAAAAAAATTGTGACATGAAATCAACGTAATTAATTGCAACTAAGAACTTTTTTGTGAAAATATCACTCATCTGGGAATCTTTTGATCCTTTGAGTGAATTGTAATAAAAAAGTCTTCCGCAGCGATATTTTTACTGCCGTTGTTTATAAATTGAATATAGGACCATAAAATGTAAATTTTTTAAAAAAATAATTGACAGGTCCAAAGGTTAATTTAGAACTATCAAACTTAACTTTGCTGTGGTCCTTAGGTAGTAGATGCACAGTAAGGAAGAGTTTTCAAAATTTTAATCGGAATATTTAAGTAAAAATTAGTGGAAGTTTTATTATTTTTTATCATTAAAAAAGAAACTCAGTAGCATACAAAAGTATTTTTACGTCATTTTAAAATACAGAAATAAATTAACTTTTGAATTACATAAATTTTATTTTCTGCGCTACTTTTTTCTCTCATTTAAATCATTTCTTTTTCCCAATATCTTTTTTTAACATATTTTTTGGCATTAGTTTTCTTCTTGTTTTAATTAATTTAATTTCTGAATTTATACATAGGAGCGTTTCGTTTATAATAAATATTTGTGATCAGATTAACCTCGCCATATTATTAAGAATTTTTTTAAATAAAATATACACAGATGTAATATTAATTTGAATTAATCTCCCCCCCCCAAATAATAACAATGCCTATTGGTTCCTAATACTGATTGATTGAAGTACTATCATAATATCGAATAGATATGAATAAGAACTTAATGAAATCTAAGAAAAATAATTTGTTAAATAATAATAAAGCATTTATAAATTATAAGCTATCGTACTTTGCGAAAAGTTGAAAAGAAAGAGTATAAAAAAATAATTTGTTAAATAATAATAAAGCATTTATAAATTATAAGCTATCGTACTTTGCGAAAAGTTGAAAAGAAAGAATATAAAAAAATAATTTGTTAAATAATAATAAAGCATTCATGAATTATAAACTATCGTACTTTGCGAAAAGTTGAAAAGAAAGAATATAAAAAAAATTAAATAATAATAAAGCATTTATGAATTATAAACTATCGTACTTTGCGAAAAGTTGAAAAGAAAGAATATAAAAAAAATATTAAATAATAATAAAGCATTTATGAATTATAAACTATCGTACTTTGCGAAAAGTTGAAAAGAAAAATATATAAACATATAAAAACTTAAGAAATTAATTTCATTCCTTGATTATCAAAGTTTGAACGCATTGCAGTATGTTTGATAAGTTACTTATTTTAGACAATTCAAATAAATACCGTAGTGTTCAAAGATTTGAACACATTCAAAGATGTGAAAATTTCCTATATTATTTAGAAGCAGTAACCTTATAGTAAAACTTCTAATATAATTTAATGTTTACGAAAAATACGCTATTACAATTTTCACAAAACTCTATTATTACGTTATATGGCAAAAAGAAGCGAATATGGCAAAGAAAGCGAAAAGTTTCCTCTCTTCCAGCTAAGCTTAGGACTGCGGCGAAAGATAGACAAAAACCGGTGAACCTTGAATGAAGATCGGCATAAACTTTACCGCATTATATTTTTATAAATTAGCCTTACAACAAAATCGCCTAATGTAACCCAATGCACATGAAAAAGAAGCTATCGTCCTAGATAAATTTAAGGCAATGGTTTAGATGTGAAAGAAAAATTAATCGAATACTTTCTTTTCTGCGATCTGTGCTGTTAGTACTGTGGCGAAAGATCAGCAAGAGCGATTGATCAGAGGATGGAGATCGGTCGGCGCTCACTGGAAAGCGACTTACGAAGAATTCCTTATATTCCTCGGTTCTTTAGGAAATTTTCAGTTATTGCTGATGAATCACTTATTATTACTAGTTTGTCTATTTATCTTATTTTATAGATATCTAAAAAAATATAACAAACTCAATTGCTACTTTAGAAGTTAACTTGTAGATTCAGTAAGGCATTTCCTAAAAAAGTGACGATGGGTGTTTTCACATATATACTTATATTCCTTTCTACGTTTGTTGAAAAAAAGTAAAAAGAAGTTATTGAATATTTAATTTCCAAAATATTTATAATCTGAATCCTATAGTATAATTTCTACGTAAAGATAACCATTAATAAAGTTCTACGCTTTGATTTCGTAAACTATTACTTTATTTGAGCGAAAATAAATATTTTAAATGGTATTTCTGAAGTGAATTTTGAATTTCATGGGTAATTTCGGATCATTGCAAGGTTAGCAAATACCTTCATGATAAAATTCTTGTAAGAGTAATGCTATTATAATCTTTAACTCCGTCAAAATAAGCGCAATAACTTCTTAAAGTATTAATTTTGAATTCTTTTAAAATGGTAAACTGTAATTCAAAGATTTTGCTATAGTTATTGACGACCTCTGTCAGTGTTTTTAATTTAATTGAAAAGAAATATATTAAGTTTTGATTCAAAAGGCGGAAATAAAAGTTTATACTTAAAATCGGTCAGTCGTATTATCAGACAATTGAACTAAAACACTTTGAAAGAGTCATTGAAACTAAATCAAATATAAAATAATTAGAATTTTAGTAAAAAAGAATTCTTAGTATTATATATCATTGCTTTTTTGTGAATTTAAGTTATTAAGTAAGTTTTAATTACAATCAATCATGTAGTTGTCATCCGTGTGCTCTATACACGTTTTGAATTAGCGCATTTTTGAAATTATAATATAAACTAAGCTTTTTATTTTCGATATAAAAATTGCATGGAAATTTTCAATCAAATCTTTGTTCAATATTGATTTAATTAAAATAATGCATCGTTAGGACGATCAATACAGTACATTCAAAAATAAGAAGAAATAAAAGTACAATTCATTGAAAATAAAACAGAGGAAATCATCTGATTAAGAAATAGAGAAAATCCCAAAATTTAAAAGTTTAATTCATTAGTTAATGGAATATACGTTAAGAATTTTGGAGTAATATTTAAAACAAAGAAAGAATAAAATCACTACTTAAGTTTATATTAGATAACAGTTCATAATATGAGATTTATTTAATTTAAGATGTAGGATAGATTTATAATAAAAAATTTTTTAATTCCATTTAAATAAAACCGTCTATAGCTATAGACGCCAAAAAATATTTAACGTAATGTTTTTTTTTTTTTTCAGATGGGTCCAAAGACAGTAAGAAAGAATTCTTGGATTCAAAAAATGGAAGATACTATGTAAGATAATGAAAACAAAAAAAAAATGTTACATTTGAGAATTATTTATAAAAAAATAAACAATAATTTTAAAATTACATTTCACGTGTTTATTACGAATCGATACATTTCACAAATAATACACTGAAGAATAAATGCATATAGATTTAAAAAGATCAAGGAATATAGGTATAAATTTAAATCACATAAAATGAAATTTATGTGATTTAGTCTTGAGATTATAATAAATATAAATGTATAAATTTATTTTTTGCAATTTCAAACAATAAGATTGAGTAACTGATTATTCAAAGATGATTATAGATATTAAGAAACAAATAAATAGAGAAACAAATTATTTACCGTTCAGTGGTGTCCGATGAAGACATTGACAGTCAGATCTCGTACTCAAAACAGAAAAATCACAATGACAGTCTATCAGGATTACGTCATATTATTGTTTGCAGTATTCCTCGCTCCGATTGGTCGCTTTCGGCGAGCGTCCTTTTCAACGAGTCATCAAATTACGGATCATGAACACGATCTGACTAATGGATGCTTTCATTACCTACAACACATTGACACATTTTATGGCTTCTTATATCACGTGACCTGTTTTGATGACTTTTGAGCTGACTACCAATTTCTAAATCACAAATTCGATAAACGACGCGTGACTTACCAGGTATTGACCTTCTATTGTTTTGGTTTCACTTATGAGCAAATTTTCATAATTTAAAAAAATATGGATATTTTCCGCAGCCACGTAAGATATTGATTTAATTATTTCTTATGATATGGATAATTCATCATTTTTATTTTTAGAATTGTATAAGACTAAATTACAAATATTTGTTTAGATAAGAAATAATTTCAATGTATTTTATTCATTTTAACAATACGAAATATATTTAATTGCATAATAATTATAGTATTATGTCAATAATTGATTCTTCAAAATTTTTATTTACTAAAATATACGTTTTTATTTCGAAATGTGTGTTCGAAATTCGAATAGTGTGTGACTTATCAGGTATTGACCTTCTTTTGTTTTGCTTTCAATTATGAACAAATTTTCATAATTTTAAAAAATATGGATATTTTTTGCAGCAACGTAAAATATTGATTTAATTATTTATGATACAATATTTTGTTCATGGATATTTCATCATTTTTATTTTTAGAATTGTATGAGACAAAATTATAAATATTTGTTTAGATAAGAAATAATTTTAATGTTTTTTTTAATTTAACGACACAAAATATATTTAATTGCATAATAGTTATATCATTGTGTAAATAATTGATTTTTTGAAAGTTTTATTTATTAAAATATCTATTTTATTTATTTTGAAATGTGTGTTCGAAATTCGAATATTGTGTTTCCAATTATACTTTTTTTCCGAATTTATTGAAGTACAAAGAGTTTTCTTTGAAAAAAAAATATAAAGAGTTTTCTTTGAAAAAAAATATAAGGAGTTTTCTTTGAAAAAAATTGAAGAAACAAGAATACATCTATTTGCTATTATTTTTATTACTACTCACTCTTTTTATAATTTATATTAATTATTCACTATTTCCACACTCTTTATTATTTATATCAATTATGTACTATTTATAATAGAAACTGATACACTTTTTTAAGAACTAAACGGTGTATATTTTATAATTAATTCTTTTCCCAATCATTAAATTTTTTTTTAAATTTTGGTATTATTATTTTTAAATGTTTTCTACATGGCATGTAGTCACATATTTTTTAAATAAACTTATTCATTCTAAATAATGAATCTAATAATTAATTAAATATTCTAAATAACTTATCACGCTCTGTTAAATTATGGGCCGTTATATATAAATAATTCCAAAATAGATATAATTTAAAAATTGACAACTAATTTTGATGTCTAGGGATACAATTCACATATAATCCTACCTTACAGTAAATTCATGTCTTTAGGTTAAAAAAAATGTTCGTATCTAATTTCCAGAAAGAATATTTTTTTATTATATTCTAATTTTTTCTCGCTCTCTTCTATAGTGATTGTGTTTTTGCGACAACGATATAACATTTGATTAATTTTTGTAATTCTAGTTTATAAAATATTGTTGCTATTTTCATTCTATAAATTATCTCTGTATATAATTTATTATTATGATTAACATTAATTGCTTTTAATTATTGTTTTAAATTAATGTTTTCTGCTTTTGTTTTTATGATAAAGGAAAAATTAAATACATATGTGCACGGTTTTATTTTTAGTTATCATAATAATAAAAAATGGAAACTAATAAAAAAAATTTAATAATAAAAAATGGAAAATTATCCGAAGAATTATCGTTATTTTTTGAATAACATAGGTCTTAGCTTGTTATTTCAAAATTAAACACAACAAAAATAAGAACTTTTAATGAATAAATCAAAATTTAATTTAATTTATGAAATAGATTCAGTAATAAATAAAATAATGATAAAAATTACATGTTTTTTTCAAGTTAAGGATATCACTTTTTCAGAAATAGTATCGCTAGATATATTTTTTCATAATATTTCACTTTCATATTAATACGAGATAAATATTTTCAATATAGCCAACTTTTACTACTTTCTCTATTAGTCACAGCATCAGTAAACCATTATGTGACTGAAAAATCATTTTGTGTGTATATTTATGTGTTTCTTATTGTGTTCATGAAAAATTACTGTCTGTATTCTTTTTCTCAGAAAATTGTTATTACTAGATAGTTTAATAACTCATAAGTCATGCTTTTAACAAAGAAACTCAAAATTCATTTGAATAAAACTAAATATTTTCATAGAATTTACCATTTTGCATACTCCAAATATTTTTACCAAAGTGTTAATGTTTATTACCTTTTAATATTTATTTTACGTTGATAAATATTATTTACTTTTAATATTTATCAACATACTAAGGATTACAATTAGGATTTTTCAAACTATTGTAGTATTCAAAATTTCAAAAAAAAAAATCAAGCTAAGATGATAAAAATTAATCTAAAATAGAATAATGTCACATTTCATAGTATTATTTCCGAGTATTTACCAGATATATGTAGAATGTATCAGAAATAAGACAATATGAAATTTCTTGCGACATTTTTTCGTTTACATCAGAATTTTTGAAAGCAGAATTAACGCAGAATTTGGTTTATGAAATATGCCGAATAATTAGCGTATTTCTTTACTTTTTGTTTTAAGTTGATCACCTGATTAATTATATATTCTGAAAGCTACAACAAAGTTACGCTGTTTTTAAAAAATACTATGGCACTTTCTTAACAGTTGAAATCTTCCTTTGATTCTTAGAACTTTTTATTCAAGTATATCACAATTTAATAGCACAGTAAGAAATACAAAGATTTTAATCAGCTGACAGATACATAAATTTTGAAGTGAATTAGTGCTCGAGAATAAAGTTTAATTTTCTTTAACAACTAATAGAAAACTTTTTTCATAATATTAACTTCATTTAAGATATATTACTTTTATGTAAAACTAGCTGCCCCGACAGACTTCGTACTGTCTCAAGTTATTGGGCTTTCGTAGCCTGATTACGTACGTACGTGTTTCACAGCACTTAGAAAATAAAAAGAATCGTTGATTCCATAAATCCTTTCAAGAATAAAATAAACACATTAAGAGCTCTTAATGCCACATTAATGTATAAAAAAGAATTTTTATCCCTAAGAACAACAACAATAAAATAATTTTTTTATCAGAACACAATCAATATAAACATGAAAAAATGAAACAACATCAAAGTAAAATGAACAAAATGATAAGTTTTATCAGCTTTCATAAATGCAATGGCAACACGTTATTAAAAGTTTATTTTTTTAAAAAAAATTAATTTTCGCCTACGGATTTATATTGACGTCAAAACCCTCCTCCCAAAAACAAATCATGTTCTGACATGATAAAAATTAAAATAAGTCTTATTACCTTAAAAGTTGGCATGAAATTGTCACGAAATATATTTGTTGCCCCAAAGGAAGTCATTTGGAAACAGTTATTATATTTTTGTATGTTTGTAAGGAAGTGTATGGAATTCGTACCAATTCCTGAAACCAATGAGTACAATGGCTCTGGTGGCCGAACCAATGGCACTAATTTCCCTTTGCCATTTGCGCAACACAATCCATTTGCTTCATTCTTGTATTTCAATGCCTTACAATGTGAGCAAACTAAGCTCATAGATCCAATAGCAACGCATTGTTAAGAACTGTAGTCAATTGAAACATCGTAGCTGAATGCCGCTCGTGAAATATTGAAAGTAACTTGAACACGACTCATTGCACGTGATTCTAATATTCTAATCCTTTCAATTTCATTTCGTTCTTCAAGTTGTTGTGCAGTCCAAGTAGATTGAAAATTAGCTTGGTTTGTAGCATTTCTAGTTTACGGCCCAAATTGCTACGCCCGCGTCTTATAGGTGGCATGGGTCTAAATGTAAACACACTAAACAAATAAAGTTACACTAACAACAGTTACACAACGCTAACAACAGTTGGTTTTCAAGACATGCGAAAATTTAAAAACAGCTTGGAGAATGCCGCGCTCAGAGGAAATAATAGTGACACACACACCTTTTCTTTTTTTCTCTTCCTTTTTTTCTACAAGTCCTTTTTTTTTCTTTCTATATTTTTTTTTCTTTATAACTTTTCTTCCTACAAACCGTTTTTTCCTTTTCTTTTTTTCTTCGCTGCCTAAACTTTATTTTGAGCAGGAATAGATAAAATATCCATACAGACTGAACACCAAAAAAAATTAATAAAAAAGAATCGTTTAATATATAAATCCTTTTAAAAATAACATTAACACATTAAGAGCTCTTAATGTCGCATTTATAAAAAAAAAGAATTTTTATTTTTAAGAACAACAAAAAAACTTTATATCAGAACACAATCAATAGCAATATTAAAAAATCCCCTCCTTTTTTTTCTATCCTTTTTTTCTTCACTACTTTTCTTTCCACAAACCCTTTTTGTCCTCTGTTGATCTTTTTTTTCTTTATTTATTACTTTATTATGACTTTATTTTGAGCAAGCATAGATTAAATATTCATACCGACTAATAATGAAAGCAACTATTTTCTTTCTTTTTTAAACATCCCGTTATCTATGATTGAAAACCAACTGACTTCGCGTATTTCTTTCTAAACAAATCATAATTTATTACTTCCTGCTATCTCACTCAGTTGGTGTGGGGGAAGGAAATGAAGGTTTTTGGCGGGAAAGTGAGAAAAGTGTCGTTTTAACTATTTTCCACGCAGTTTTTTAATTTTTTCTCTTCATAAGAACCATCCTCGTGTCTTAACGAAAATATTAAAACAAAAATTAGCCGAATCGGTCGAGCCGTTCTCCAGTTTTGCGCTTAGCAACGCATTTCGAGCTGCATTTTTATTATAATAGATATACAATTTATATAAAAAATTTATCTCATATTTTTTTTATTTTATTGTAATGTTAAGTAATATCGCATATCTCAATTTACCTAATTTTGTAGAGAAAAACAAATCTTAATTTTTCATTATTTATAGTGAGGATGGAGATTTTTTTTTCTGATCTTAAACAGACATAAATTCTTATATGTTATTCTAGGTGTAATTTCAAATTGTCTTTTTCCATTATTAGTTCTGAAAAAAAATTAAAATCGTTAAAAAAAAGATGGAGATTTTGATGGAATTTTTTCTGATCTTAAACAGATACAAATTCTTTTGTGTTATTCTAGATATAATAAAAATTGTTTTTATCATTAATACAGTAAAGCTAATTTTTTTTAAATCGGGGGGAAAATAAGAAAGACGAAATAAATTGTCAATTGTCGATACGCTATTTTTATCACTTAAAAGATTTATTTACTTTCATTTAAAGTGAATTTAAAAACTGCAGGATATTAAATCCTGATTATCACTTTTAAATATAAGGTTAAATAAATATTTAATAGAAGTTATTCATCATTTTTTGAAGTTAGTAATGCTTAATTGGGAAATAGAAGTTTCGGAAACCAACACATGAAAATTTCTTAGTTATTTATTTTGTTTAATTACCGGTTATTCTGTCATTAAAATATTTATTTTTATGTAACTTATTATTTCTTATTGTGATAATCCTTATTTTGTATACTACTGATTTTAATCCAATAATATTTCTTATATGGTTCTAAAATTAAAGTCTATTAAGGAATTCCTTTTAATTGTTTCTTATTCAGATAATGTAAAAAATGCATGTCCACAAAAATTAACATGGAATTGAACAAGAACTTATAAACAAACTTTTTTTTTAAAAAAAAGAAAAGAATTAAGAGATTTTATTCTTAGTGCGCTTAAAAGCAATTGAAGCATTCAATGGACATAGTTAATAATACCGTCATGAGAATTTTTTTTAAGATGAAGATTTGCGAAGTGAAGCTTGTTATTTCTGAAAACAATTCAGCTGCGTGATTGCATTACTTTTGATTGAATTCCTATTTTTATTAATCAATATTATTTAATTACGACATGTTGGATCTTCACAGTGTACACTGGATATGATTTTCAGTTCATTAATTATTTTTTTTTTGTTTATTAGTTAAGAGATGCTGTAAAATAATTCTAAAGGTCATGAAATAAGTTTTGTTAACTCAATTTTTAGCGATAAGCAAAATCTGATGAGTTTTATACAACTAGTTCTTTAAATACTTCTTTATTTTTAAACTTTATGGTGTAATTTTTTCAACGAATGGTTATAGACCACAGAAGGATGCTTAAAGCTTAATTATATACCACATAAATGCTTCATCAACGTCAAAAAATATTCACGGAGCTTCAAGCGTTTAGTTAATATAAATTATTCTCAAAAATACACTTAATAACATCGTCTTAGGAAATTTATTCAAAAATATAATAAAGCAGGTTATCTGCGAAATTCAATGAAAGTACACAAAGTGCAACAAATTATTCATTATCAATTCTTCGTTATCCGTTTATGAATTTCAACCATTTGATTGTATTGCAGTTGTTTGAAGTGTGAATGTTTAATTCTGTTAATTTATTTCAATTTATAATAACTAAAAGAGTTTAAACAGTAATTGTATATTCCATTCATAATGAGAGTAAACTATTCATTTCCTTCAAGAACGAGGTCTAACATTTTTTCAGTTGTTTCTGCAGATGATTTGATACTACTCGAATTCCAAATCATGTTTCTCATATTTATTTTTAAACGTAAATTTATGGCAACAGAATGTATTTTAACCTATGAAACAATCCTTTCTGTAAGTAAGGGACGTTTTTTTTAATTCGCAAAAGGGTTAATAAGTCTTTGCTTTTGAACTTTTTTTGTGTAATCCAAAAAATTTCAGGTTATATTAAATTTAAATTGATTATCATTCCTTGTTCTTAAAATTATTTACTTCTCTCCTAAAACCAGAGTACGGAGTTCAAGAAAGTCTTCTAATATATTTATAAAGCACAAATTAGATATATAAAGTCTAATGTAAATAAAACATAAAGGAAAAGGAAGAAGTAAATACACTTACAATTTCTTCCTGAATACAAATTTCTTCCTGACTAGAAAAAATAGGTAATATTTATATTATTCAAACAGTAGAAAATGTCTGGTATGATCATATGCATAACAAACTTCATTAAAATTGAGACTAACACAAACAAATGGCCAACACCACTTACGCTTTGCTTTGAAGCACCAAAATTTTTTTTAAAAAAATTTATTTCTTTTTTATAACATTCTATCTTCCTTTGATTAGTTTGTCCAACAAGATTTCTAGTGCTCTCCTGCTTAATTTCATTAAGAATATTAGATTTTATTACACCTTGTAAGGTAATTATTTTGTATTGTTGCAACACATTTTAAAAAATTACATATCAAAATGTTCTGCGTAAGCTACATATACTCTTTTAGACGAAATTTTTATCCGTCCACCAACTTATTCTTGAGTGTGGTTTTAGATTTCAGTTGTTGTTGTTTTTTTTCGTTATTGTTGCTGATGTTGCTATTATTATTCCTTGGCATTTTTATCTTTTGATATTTAGACGTCTAATTTAACTAAATATGATTTTCTCAAAAAAAACAAAAAAAAATCGTACACATGGAATTTATTAAATTGTTTGTATTTTTCACCCTATACAAAATTATTGTCTCAATTTTAAAAGCATTGGATGAATCATTATTTTTCAAAATTTTAAAAATGTCCGTCATTACAGTAAACGGAAAATTCATACTGAAATCTCAAAAAATACTGACGAATCTAAAATTGGAAAAATAAAACCGAAAGACTTTTCTTCTCTATTCAATCTTTTTATCAAAAACAAACATTCGTCCACAAAAAGTAAAATGAAATATAAAAGAAAGGATCTAATCTGAAATATTTAACACGCATGCGCCCACAAGAAATTATCACTCTACAGCTGTTGAATGATTTACAATACAGAAAGAGCAACAAATAGTGAGGGAATAAAGAGGCATTTTCTTAGAACTAACGAAATACAAACAGTTTGTCCAAAATGGCGTTGATTTATGTTGCCATCTCTGGCTATTCTAAGTAATCTCGCGTCCCACATCTTGTACTTGAGAGCTAACGTGGCAACATGCTGAGAAGGAGGCAGACAGCATCTCGTCTCACAACTGAGCAAAAGAAGAGGGACATTTGTTACCCGATTGAATTTTGAAATTTAAAGCTCAGTACTCAACAAACAAGCACGGGAGTTTTCACTGCAATGTCAATCATCTATTTTTGGCTTCAAAAAAAATTAAATGCTTTAATATCAACAAAAACAATTATTATTGTAATAATTTGTAGATTTTCTTCGCCAAGTGTATATGACATGGTAATTGCCAGAATATTTTATTCTTTTAACGGGGACATATTTTTTATTCCCACATCTTGTATTTGAGAGCTAACTTGGCAACATGCTGAGAAGGAGGCAGACAGCATCTCGTTTCACAACTGGCAAATAACAGAGGATTTGTTATCTGATTGAATTTTGCAATTGAAGGTATAATATTCAACAAACAAAGACGAAAATTTTCACTGCAATGTTGTTCATTATATAATCTAATTTTGGTTTCAAAAACATCAAACACGTTAACATGAACAAAAACAATTATTCTTGTAATAATATTCTTCTCCAATTGTAGATAACATGGTGATGTCATGGATGTTTTATTCTTTTACCGAAAGGGAGGGGATATTTTTTTTAATTAAAGAAATGACATACGGCATATAATTCGGTTGGAATATTGTTTCAAAAATAACAATGAAGTATTGCTCTTATAAAATATCTCGCCATTTTCGAAAAGAATATATTTGTCTTTGAAATATATTTCAAGTTTTAAAATTTCACTATTTAAATTTTTTAATTACAGACAGTGGCTATGTCCTGGCACAAAAGTAGAGCATCTTCCTCGTGATCCGGGCGTCCTGGGTTCGAGTCCCAGTTCGGGCATGGTTGTTTTAGATCTGTTCTATCTGTGAGATGCGTGAATGTGCCCTCCTGTAAAAAGGGGTTGTTCATGCGAATAAAATGCTTGAGTAGATATGACGTAAGCGTGGTCCTAGTGGGCTCTATATAAAACAAAAGACACGCCTCGGCTTAAAATCCTTGACTGTAACAGCGAGCTTTTCTATGGCAAGTGCCATTAGAAATAACAATACCAGATAGTAGCAAGTTAAATATTTCAGTAACATTTTAGATGCACTTTGAAGATATGATTAAATAAAAAAAACTACAAATGAATTAAATTTTTGTTTTCTTAGAACTATGTATTGATATCTGAAAATTCCACGAAATCTGACCTTCAATGATATTAGATTATGATATTATTCTATTTACTATGGTATTATAACTTATCTTATCTCCCACGATATAAATTTATTTCTAAACTAACTATCGAAATCTCATTTTTTTTTTCAAAATTAATCTTGCAGTAGAGGTTTTATTATTTCATGAGGGAAGTACCACTACAAGCGTAGCATCGAATGTTTATTCGAGTAATCCTGTGATGAACAAATCATAATTAGTCAATCCGATTGTGATTAAAGTTCCAAATTTGATACATATTTATACTTTGCATTTTAAAGTTGCATACAAATTTCATTTATTCAAGTTGATGTATTTTATAGTAATTGCCTTTTTATGAATACGAAAGCACGGATACACAGACTGACATCTATCAGATTGGTTGATAGATATGATTGCAAATTTGATATGGATCTAATCAAATTATTCTCAATACGAAAAATTTGAAAGTGCATTTATAATATGGGATTTCAATATATTTAAACTATTTCATAGAAAAAAAGATATGCTTTTTCCATTCATAAAAAAAATCTGGACAGTTTCATATGCCAGTTACATGTGCTGAGTATTGTAAAAAAAATCGATTTAAAAATAGGATCGCAAATTTTTGGCGCTTTCTAAATAAAAAATTTCGCCTTTTTCATAATTTTAAAACCAGAAATCAACGAATGAGTAATCTCTTTTGAAGTTAGTACAGTATTAATAAGGGGTTATCAAAAATATTCTTTTTCTTTAGTAGCCTTTTTAAAACACGGTTTAAAGGTTGAAATACCACACTTCTGTTTATGATCAGAATTACTTAATTTGCTTTACATTTAGCAAAAATAAAATTCAAGCGTATGTAATATAAGTATATCATTAGATAAATTTAATCGGGAGAGAAATTAGTAAAAATTTCCAATTCTTTATTCTACTGGAAAAAGTAGAATGAAATTTTTCCAAAATTAATCCCATTTGTAGTCATCAAAGATTTTTTGCACTTTCTGAATTCGACAGAAAAACATAAAGTTTAAAATGGAATCTGCCATACATATTTTAATGTATCATGTCGGAACATCATTTCTTGAACGGCCAAAGCACCACGTGCTCGTGCAAGTGAAATTATATTTTTACTCATTTTAATTGTTTCATTGAATGAATCACTTTAGTATTGCAAACGTTCGAAAAATTTTTTCTCTCGCATTCATTGTTTTAAAAAAATATCACATTTCCTATTTATTTGATTTCATATAATCACGTGCTCAAAATGACATTTTTCAAGGTTTTATTTGCTGCAGTCATTAACTTATTTTTTTAAAATCAGAGCTTTTAGCCAATGCAATGGCAATGCGTTATTAAAAACTGATTTTTTTTGAGATGCTCGTGCAGATAATGAAATTTTAATTTTTCGCCTAAGGATTGTTGTTTTTTTCGGCTACGGATTTATGTTGCCATCACAAACCTCATTCCCAAAATAAAATCATGTTCTGACATGATAAAAAGCACTGACTTCTAACGAACCATGTCTTTTAGTGCATGTGAACGATGATAACTAATATTTAATCCTTTATTGATTTTGAATGCAAATGCAGTTTCAGAATTTACTATCACTTTTATCTCGTCCAAAAACTTCTCACTGAACTCTTTGAAGAGAAATTTATTTTTAAAGTTTTGTTAAAAAAATTTCACTGTTAATTTCACACTGACTTATTGTAATGCCCTTTAAGATCACCTTCATGATATCCAAGTTTGGCTGAAAATGCGCAGAAATGAAAATGGTTCCGGCTTCAGAAATTTTGCCTCTCTAGGTAATGTAATCTGCAAGATCTCTCCAAAACGGGCGAACTTTTACGTTTCAGCAACTTAATAAACATGTTAATGGTTTATTTCATGACAGCATCTTTATTTTTATTCTTTGTGAAAGTATGCTGGTATTTATTATTCGTTTGATTAATGATTGCGCGAGAAAAAATTCTTTTTTCTCCGTAATTTTTTTTACTCCAAAATTTTTTCAATGCCATTAGAATTAAATTTGGTCTAGTAAATGCACATTTATCACGTGGTATTTTTAGAATTACAAAAAGTATAATAAAATAATTGTTATTGTGTGAGAGACAATGATATGCTGATTTTTGGCTAAAAGAAAAACAATTTACACGTTTTAGTTCCTTATTTAAAATGCCGCCAATTTACAAATTTTTCTCAGCATTTTAAAGTGTGATAAGTCGTATCAGCAGGTGCTATTGCCAAAAGAACTTAAATACTCCTCTTAGGTAACCTTTATTCTTAGGATAATCTGAAGAATATTGTCATTGAGATTCCAGGATATTGAACATAGGGGGGGGTGTCAAAAATAAATACAATTCCGCAAAATCGAAAAGAAAATGCGAATGTGTTTCCTGATAATAAAAATCATGCTTTTTTACATAAAGTTGTACTTAGGATAATATCCAACATCTCTTATATAAAGACAAAACAAGGCAAAATACCAAGAATAAATTATCTTGAATTTTGTTTTTAAAAGAAAGATCGTCATATGAACTAATAACATTCGCTGTGAGCTAATAGGATACGTTGGGTTTGACTTTGAGCGAAACCAGTTGTAAAGGCCCCCTTTGCATCTTCCGCATGGAGTAAACTCGAACCCTCTTAAAACTATCCCGCAGGAATTTTGCGCTCAAGGAGAAAGGGTTCAGCTGAATCATCCTTTGCTCCAATGCTCGCAATTACTGCCTGATTTCGCATTCTTTTTCTGGAAGCTGCTTGGCAAGTCCGGCGGGTCCTTTACGAGGGCTGTATAATTCGGCAAAATTAATCTACCGACAAATCACGTGCGTTACAGTTAATCAGATGTTTCGCACTAAAAACGGAGAATGCAGCATTAACATTATACAGCCAACCACTTCTCTAGGAGACATTCCACAGTGTCCCAAACCCCGCCTTTTATAAGCCCTGGTCCAATGAGAGGAGGCTGGAATTAGATTTTATGGCCTCACTATAAAAGTGGAGGACGCCTGTAATGACTCTTTCCCAACAGGGACGGGCGAGGCCATTAAAAGAGTCCAAGCGGGCCAGGGTTGGAGAGGAGTACAATGGCATTGTTAATGCCCCTGGAGCCATCAAAATGGTTGCGATCAGACTCACGCCTCCCTGACTCTAAAATGCGTAAACTTTTATGGGTTAGATTTCAGATATTGCCGCTGAGTTTGCATTTTTTTGCTCCTCTTTTACACCGGCTGAAATTGGACACGTCCTTTGAAATTGTAGACGATGTGGACTGCCATCCTGGAGCAAAGCTTGGTACACATTTGCTTCCCCTCCCCCTGAGTGAAATTAAGACTGAAATTTTATACCACGTTTCGTTATTATTATCGGGCAAAGATTAAAATTGAGCCTGATTTTTTAAGAGGAAAAAAGTTACGGTTGTGCCATAAATAATTTTCTAAAACTTTTTGGATCCAATGCGAACTAGATAAGTCATGCCAACAAAAGGACATGAGAAAACCGAAGGCAGAAATAGACTTAAAAAACCTTTGAATGTCATTTCAACAACATTTTACAACTCTCTCCTTTACAGGCCTACCCCCCCCCTCCAATAGCAGTTTTAGGACTAAAGCTATCCTCTGAAGGCAATGTTGGATATTAAAATATAATCTTCCCTTCTGTTACCTAAAATCCAACTCATGCTCTTTATAAATCGAAACATCACATGAATCTTTTAAAGTTAAGACTACTTCCTGCTTTCTAGAGTGTATAGCAAAATACGGCCAAAACGTCATTATAAGGAACCACGCCTTATCGTGAGAAAAGTTTCATTAGATTTTTCTCAGTGATCATCCATATACTGCATTCATGGTACACTTTTCCACTCTTAATAATTTGAAATATTGAAATGAATATTCTTCGAACTTTGCTAATACAGCTTGAAAAGCATAGGAACCGAAACTCACAGTCCAAAAGATGTATTTAAGATAATGATTGGATAAAACTGCTTTATTTAATAAAAAATTCTGATTTAAGTAAAATAAATGTGAAATAATACCATATCTTATAAATATAAAGCATATTATTAAGTACTCATGTGTGACAGACGGTACTGAGAAAAGGGTTTTAAAGTAATATAATGAATGTGATATGATATCAAAATCATACATTTTATCGCTAATGCTGAAAATATGACAGACCTAATGACAAAAACTAAATCATTTAGGTTTTATCTATGGATTCATTAATAAACGTACTCTAGCTAAATTCTCAGAAATAATACTTTAAAAAAGATTTTGGAGCATTTTGAACTAAAATGTATCAAAATTTAAATAATAAAAATAATTTTACACCTCGAGTATCAATAAATAACACGCAAATATTTGAAGTAAAGATTCGAAATATAAACGAAATTTAACAAAATGTTATTGTTCCATACATAAATTTCGTAATTTTTAAAAAACCTTTCCTGAGAAAAGTACGAAACATCAAAAGTTTGGTACTTTTCCGAAAAATCACCAAAGAATGTAGAATTTCTTACAGCGATTTTAAAACAAAAAAATTGCTAAATAATGTAGAATTCAGCCAAATTTCTTTGGCGATTTTTAGTTAGCGCCTGACAAACGGAAAATTACCAAATGCTCTTAACAGATTCATTCAATTTCCGTTTAAACGTTAAATTTTCCCCTGTGCTCAATTGAGTTACATTTATTTAAAAATAATGACATTTGGTAAACAGTTCATTCACTTAGACTAAGGAGTGCGAATAATTTCAACAGTACTTTTTATACTTAAAAGAAGCCTTACACCTATTCTTTTCATTATTTTATGCACGTGTCTAATTCATTTCTCATTTGACTTAAACTATTTGCTTTAATTGGAAAAGAGAAATGGCTAAATATCAAAGTAATCAAAACTTGCTTGCTGAATCGGAACATATTCATCAAATTCATGTAGATAATAATCGAATCCTTCAAAATCGGAATTTTTGGCACAATATTGGATAAGTTTCATTATTTTTGTAATATAGAGAAGTTTTGTTGTTGTTGTTGTTAATTCAAAAAAATGTAAGTCTATTCAGGAAAAATACAAAGCTCCAAACTAAATCCATGGTATTATATTTTAATTCATCAAATGAAATGAAATTACAGAAAATTAATTGTCTGAAATATATAAATTATAAAAACAAACTTTACTCATTGGTTATTCTTGAAGTTAATTCTAGTCTATAAATATCACAAAGCTAAGGTTATCGAGAATTTTAGTTAAAAAGTCCTTTTAAAAAGAATCCTCCTCAATAAATCAAACCTTCATATCTTTAAAATGGAAGGAAAACCCAAAATGAAAGTTATAATAAAAATAATAATAATAAAAGTGCCTCGAACGAGCTAAAAATATCTAAATCGTTTACTAATGAAAAAAAGTGCGAGCAAGACATTCCTGTTGTACGAAAAATGCTTAAGTATTTTTAGGGGGGGGGGATTACCGGGGGGGGGGGGGGGCACGTTCCCACATCTCACAGAAAGGACACAGTAGAACAACCATGCCCTGACCGGGGCTCGAACCCGGGACTCCCAGAACACGAAGAAAGCGAGCTACCTCTGAGCCAGAAAGCCGCCGGCTAATTCTTAATGTCAACCTTAAATGCTCATCTTAAAAACAAAACCTAAAATATAAAACATTACTCAACAAATAACTTAATAATGATCAATTCATTAATGTATTGCCATCTAAAAATAACCTGCTATCGTAGTCACCCCAAAACTTTCTCGCTATATTCTCATTATGACGCTCCACCTCCCTAAATAAAATTAGGGATCTCAAGCAAGATCGGGAACATCGCGAGTGTTCAGATCCAAATATTCGACCATAAAATTCATTTTTCTCATAGTATAGTAAAGGAAGTCTCTGATTTTGCATTATTAACTGCATGCTATTGGCAACAAATCTATTGAAAAAGATTATCATCGATCAATATGATTTTTTAGAGATTTATCTGTGGATGCTATTAATATAAAGCAGAAAATCGAATATATATATGACGATTTTTCACCGAAGTATTGAAATGAAAATTAGACACAGAATTACATCTAATCACAAGTTCAAATACTTAATTTAATTTGTTTCAATCATTAAGATTTTGATTTATCCTTTTTGCATGCATGATAAACTACGAAACTACATATGGTCAACTCTTTGAAGTATTCGGTTCCAAATCTGATATAGATCTACACTTTAGATACTAAATGTATGTATCTTCATTCATCTCGTTTTTATCGTTTTGTATTTATGTTGAAAACCTTTATTTGGATACCGTATAGGCAGACGCGCAGATGGATTGTTTTTTTAAAAATTAATCTGCTTGAAAATGGATTTTTTTTTCAAAATTCAATAAAAATCTGTAAATTTTATTCTAAATCTGTAAAGACCACATATGAAATTTCAACACTCTAACCTTTTTTTTGAATTATTGTACAGGCAGGCATTATTACAGGCAGGCATATTTTCGAAATTTTATTTTCTGGACTCAGGAAACTCCGAAATGTGAAGATTCGACACAAAATCTTGAGTTCGAATTATTAAATAATAAATTTATTTATTTTTGTATACTTCGTATATGATAAAGATTTTTTAAAATTTTTTTTATCAGGTTGTTATTTTTGTCTGAGATCGAAAACCTCTTGCCCCAACACTGCAGCAAGATTAAACTTGTACATAGTGTTTTTAATACTAAAAACATAATATTGATTTTTTTTAATAAAAAAATATTCAAACAACTATATAACAAGAAAAAGATATTCTAATATATGCCAAGTAAGAGAGTTTGGCTATGAAATTAAATTTAGTAAAATAGTTCATCTTCACTTTAGCCCGATCTTTCTATAGTATTTAGTGATAACAATGATCATTGTGACATTATCAATAAAATTTTCACAATTTTCAAAGTAGAAATCAGGTTCATCTGTTAGGAATAGTATTAATGTTATTCGAATGTTTTCTGTAGATAATTCTTTGTCGAGTTTATTAAAGAATCTTATACTATTATCAGAAATAGGCTAACATTATTTTTCATTTTATATTAAATAAATCGAATAATAAAATTCCAGAATGTAAATAAAAATCTTGAAATAACTTTGCCAAACACCTTGTAATGTCAGAAGTTAAAGAATTACTGAGTTAAATAGGATTGTAATTTACAGATTCCTTCAAATATTTTCACAATTCCTTTTATATCTCCTTTATCCGAAATTAAATGGATAAGTTTTCAAACGTTTGAATTCACATACTTGTATTAACCACATTTTTAAAATTAAACGTTTAAAAAATTTCGTGAATAAAAAAATATTCGGAAGAAATTGAAATTCATTTGTATAAACTATAAATAATTTTATAAGGATTACATTGCCCACAGATCTGCAACAAAAATATTTCTGGAATGATATTTAAGAAGTTAAATCAAAAGAAAGTAGTTGAGAAATGCATCATCATCTTTCACACTAAATCATGTCTTTCGAGAGAAATTAATAAGTGATAGTTTATATGTGATAATGTTTACTTCAACCGCACCATTATAAAGTTTACGTCATAATGGGAAAGTAAAAAGTTTCGTATAGTGACGTCTATAGTTTGAAGCAATCCATAATAATCATAATATATTTTTAACAGCTGCAAAGTTATGATAATTACAGAAATTCTTAAAACTTAGCACATTATCATTATTATAGTTTAAAATAATTACGATTTTCAAGATATAAAAATGAAATTAAAATTTTAGGTATTATAATAAATTTTTGTTTATATCGACTTAACAACAATAACATGAATGAGAAAAGAAACGAAGCAGAAAAGTAAATCGAATGCAATTAATGAAGAGATGAATTTTTATAACAAAAATATTTTTTCTCTAGATAACACAAAATGAATTCGAAAAATTTATTCATACCAGTGTTTAAAAAGTTAAAAGTGTATTAAAAATATGAATAATAATAAAAAAATGGTAGTACATATTTTTGACATAATAATCCTAAAAAAATACAACAAAATAAAAAAAAATCAATAAAAGCAATTGCATATATCGATGCATATTTTATTGTATTTTTATATATCTTTTATTTTATATTTTATGTGTGAAATAATTATAAATGAATAAAAATGCAAAACATAGAAAGTAACAACCAATGGCTAGATTGTCAGATTTTTAGTATGGAGTTGCTTTGAATTTTTTGACATCAATTGTGAGAAATCCACATCTTAACTGCCCTTCAGTGAGATTTCGATTCATTAGAGCAAAATTTTACTGTTTGATGGTATTGTTAAATGTAAAGAGAGGATTTTTCTTTTTATCGCTTTACACATAATTCCTCCTAATTGCTTTGCAAATACATCTAATTTCTCCTAATTTCCTTACACCTACACTTATTTTATTCTAATTGCCTTACACCTACACTTATTTTATTCTAATTACCTCACACCCACGCCTAAATTTAATTCCTCCTTTTGCCTTAACCTAACTGACTAACCAACACCAAATTCCTTCTAATTGCCTTCACCTAATTGCTTAACTTTCTAAAACAATGGTTACAAATATCAAACCGACCAAAACCCTATCTTAACTGGATAGCAAAGAAATGGGACAGGACGATTTGGAGAGATTAAATCAAAACGTTACTGTTTGATAACGATGGCATAAAATGTGTGAAGAGAAGATTTTGTTCCTAATTACATTGGGCCTACATCTAATTTCTTCTCATTGTCTTACATCTAATTGCTTAACTTTCCAAATAAAAGTTACAAAAATTAAACTAAGCAAAAGCTTATCTTAATTGGATAGCAAAGTAATGGGAAAGGGCGATTTGAAGTGATTAAACCAAAATGTTACTCTCTGATAGAGATGGCAAAAAATGTTGTAAAGAGAAGATTTTTCTTCCAATTGCCTTGTACCTACATCTAATTCCTCCTAATTGTCTTACAATTAAATGAATAACTTTACAAAACAAAAAATACAAAATAAGCTGAGAAGTAGCCTATTTTAATGTATAGAAAATCAATGGCGACAAGGCGATTTGGATTAATTAAACTGAAATGTTTGTGTTTGTTAGAGATGACATAAAATGTGTAAAGAGAAGATTTTCTTCCTAATTGCCTTGTACTTACATCTAATTCCACTCAATTGCCTTGCACCTACATCTAATTTCTCCTTGTTGTCTTATACTTACATCTAAGTCCTCAAAATTGATTTACATCTAATTGCTTAACTTTCCAAACAAAAGTTACAAAAATTAAACTAAGCCAAATCCTATCTTAACTGGATAGCAAAGTAATGGGGCAGGATGGATTTGGAGTGATTAAACCAAAATGTTACTCTGATAGAGATGGCATAAAATATGTAAAGAGAAGATTTTCCTTCTAATTGCCTTGTACCCTAGTTGCCTTACAACTAAATGACTAACTTTCCAAAACAAAAAATACAAACTCTAGTTTAATGTATGGAAACAATACGATTTGGAGTGATTAAACCGAAATGCTAGTGTTTGTTAGAGATGACATAAAATGTGTAAAGAGAAGGTTTTGCCCCTAATTGCCTTACATCTACATCTAATTCCTACTTGTTGTCTTATACCTACATCTAATTCCTCCTAATTGCCCTACACTTAAATGATTAACCTTCTAAAAAAAATTACGAAATTTAAACTGAGAAAAACCTTATCTTAACTGGATAGCAATCAAAGGAGTTGGGTGATTTCAATTGATTAAATCAAAACTGTTTGATACAGATGGCATAGAAGTGACAACAGAAGGTTTTTCTCCTAATTGCCTTGTACCTACATCTAATTCCTCTTAATTTCTTTATATCTAAATAACTAACCTTCCAAAATAAAAGTTAAAAAAATAAACTGTGCAAAACCTTAGCTTAACGGATAGCAAAGCAATGGAGCAGGGTGATTTGGAGTCATTAAACTGAAATGTTTGTGTTTGTTAGAGATGGCATAAAATGTGTAAAGAGAAGATTTTCTTCCTAATTGCCTGACACTTACATCTAATTCCTCCTAATTGCCTTACGCCTAAATCTAATTCCTTCTAATCATCTTACGCCTACATCTAATTCCTCTTAATTGCCTTACACCTTAATAACTAACCTTCCACAACAAAAATTACAAAAATTACACTTAGTAAAACCCTATCTTAATAGGATAGCAAAGCAGTGAGACAGGGCGATTTGAAGTGATTAAACTGAAATATTACTGCTTGATAGCGATGCCATAATATATGCTAGGATCCTATTTGCCTCCTAATTGCCTTATTCCTACTTTTAAATATTCAGTTAGGGTTAAAACCTAAAATTATATAACGTCAAATGGTGTGGGTAGAATTTCTATGATTTATGGGATTATAAATTCCCAAAAATACATCTAAAAAAACTGCTGTCTTCTCCATACAATCTTTTCCCAGATAATGAATAATTTATATTTCAAAAAAAATTCATCTCTATCTCATGCTGTGACTGTAAATAAAAACTAGTTTTCAGACAACGGCGTTTCGCTCCTGGAATGCTCTAGGAATAGCCCAAACCCTAAGCCAATCAAAAATCTATGAAAACCGCTAAAATAAATTATTAAACAGATGGATCCCAGCAAATAAAAAAAATCACTTAATTAAATCGGTAATTCTGTCATAGTATCCCATTATAGCAGCTGAAGAATTAAAAGCAATAGTGAACCCCATGCAGCGTATTTGCAAGGCCATAAGTGATGTCCTACTAAATATAAGCTGTCGTAAGTTAGAATATTTACATAGTCCTCATTCTACGTTTTCTTTTTCTTCATTATAGCCACCGTAGAATATAAAAATTACTCTGTGAAATGTATGATTAAGTTTTCATGAAAATGATGTAAAATTTTTTTGGCTAATAATATACTGTTATGATCCATCAAATTTCAAATTTCCAAAAGGTTTCAAACATTTTGGTCTCCACTATAAATTAAATTCCAAAATGCATTGAAATTATAATAGTTTTTAAGATATGAAATCCAAATTAAGAATACAATTAAAACTAAATATTTTTTCGATCGATAATTAAATGTTAGAATAATTTTATGTCATAGTTTGAAAAAGAAATGTTGAAATCAGAAAAAAAATGCAGATTAAATCTAAAAATTTAGTTATAAAAATTGACAGAAAGAAAATTATTAGTTCCAACATTTTTAATAATATTAATCAGTATGAAAGCAAAATATTGTCTTCTCAATAGATAATATGCATTTTTAAAAGGTAATAGTAGAATATTTTTTATATATAATTTGTTTAAAAAGAAATCATTTGCTATGTAAAATTTTTTAATTCAGCTTTTAAAAAATGATGGAAATAAAAAAAGGTTAAATTTTATAAATTGGCATAAAATTTAATATGATTATTAATAATAATAATTAGAAAATAATAATATTAATCAGAATGAAATAATATTGTATAATGAATGAATATATAATAAATAATAATAAATGAATGAAATAATAGAAATACCAGAATGAAATAATAATAAAAATAATAATATTAATCAGAATGAAAGCAAAATATTGTCTTTTCAATAGAGAATATGCCTTTTTAAAAGGTTATAGTAGAATGTTTTTTTTTAATAAATTGCTTAAAAAGAATTATTTTGCGATGTAAAATTTCTTTATTCGGCTTTTAAAAATGATAGAAATGGAAAAAGGTTAAATGTGATAAATTGACAATAGTATATAATTTAATATTAATTTAACATACTGTTTATTAAGTGCACATTACAATAAATCTTTATTATCTTATCAAATTTTATTAGAGAAAAATAAATATAAAATAACCATTTATTTTTCATCTAATGAAAGCTTTTATTCATACATCTATTAAATGATATAATTATATTTATTTCGATTATTGTAACTTAGAAATCTCTTACTTCTACATAACTTTTATTAATACAAAACTATGAAAGCTTGTAATAGAATAAAATTGAATTAAAATATTTAATCTCATAAATTATGGCATAAACGATATTCAAATAAATTCTTTTTTATAGTATTTTAATAAAACGTTGATATATGATATGAAACTTGGCATTTCAATGACTAATTACAGCTTTTTTTAAGGAAAAATTGTTATTTATTTTGTATTTTTATATCTTTTACTTTTGAAACATGTCGCATTCTGATTTTTAAAAATGTTGTTTTACAATACTAATGAATCAGAAAATTATATTATAAATCGATTTTTTTATTAAATAAAATGGATTTCGTACTTTAATATATAAAAAAAACCTTATGTAGCTTATTTGATAATATCCATAATCTGTAATTATCCTAGTCTATTCAATTTTTTTGAATAATAAAGTTTATTTTAATTATTTTTTCTTCAGAAAAATGTTTTATTTATATTTACACGCTTATCTTTTTATTTAATATGGATAAAAAGTGTTATGGCTGTGCATGTACATAGGTATATACGTTACGTACACATTTTGCACACCGCTAAACCATATGATCGAATTCAATCAAATTTTGATTAGTTATTATTAATTAAAATAAAATTAAGAATACTTACAACTTTCCAAAATTCAAAAATGTTAGTTAAATATTCAATTAATTAGAAATTTACTAAAATTTCGTCTTCCTTTAATAGTAACCTCAAGAAAAATTATCCCGCATTTTCAAATCTTGTAATAAATTCAAAGTATTACTATTTTACTGACGGCACTTTACACGCACTCTTTCTGCCAATTGTTAATAATTTTAAATGGTTATATGCATTGAATTTATGTTAATTTCGAAGTATTCTGAAATATTTTTTTAAGAATTTATATTTTATTTTATACGAACCTTTTTATCATTGTGATGCTTTTTTTAACTTTTTATTTAACAATGCTTTAAAAAAAGGCACATGTCGATCATTTAAATGGTGTAAAAAGAGCTCTTGGAATAAGAAAACCATCTTTAGGGCTTTAGGTTATGAAGAATTAACAAATATTTCGCTTTTTTCCCCTTTTTTTTTACCACAGAAACTTCGAAAGAAGGTATTCCAAAAAACTTACACCATCTTAAAATTAAAAGTCTTACTTTTTCATTAATATCTATTTCATATTTTCATAATTTTTTCGATTGCTATTGATTTTTTAAAAAATTAAGCAGATGATTTTGATATAAGAGAACTTATTATTATTTTGCTGGCTAATGTTAAAACTTTGAGTCACTCTACGGCTATTTTAAAAATTGCTCTTTTATTTTAATACATATATCTTCTAATGGTTTTAAGGTGGTATAATATCTCATACAACAGCAGATATTATATTATGCATGAATAATTTTAAACCCTATCAAACGAGGGTATATCAGTTAGTATATTTATATACTTATAGTATTTAGAATATAGAATGGATATTAGATCATTGTAATACGTTAAATAATCGATTTTCAAACCTTTCAAATTTCCCAAATTTCTTCGCAGAGTTCTTTAAAAATGAAGAATTATTTCCATTTATTGGTACCTTAATTTCATATTAGAATACGAATCATATATCACAATATATAAAATTCAAAGAAAAAAAGTAATATTTTTTTTGCATTATTTATATGTTTTTGTATTCCTTCTAATCAATTTCAATAAATTTTAAGATTTTAGCTTCTAACTGTACAGCATATAGAAATGGCTACAAAAGTTTAAGATGTGTGGTCAATAAAATTTATAATAAAAACAAACATGTAGTAATGTTTCTGTACTGTGCTCAATTTTTCTGCACCATCTTCTTCACAAGAGTATCATTCCTACCTTTCTAATTTCTTTATACTTAACTTGTTCCCAGAAAAATTTCAGAATTTAATGATGCACTTGAATTTACAAATACAGCTAGTTTACTTCATTAGACCATAGAAAAATATTTAAAATGAGGCTAAAAAATTCTTCATTTTTCACTAAATACATCCAGGAAATATCACTGATATTTGATTTGCTGGATAAACATCTCTTTCTGAAATACACCAGATATAATATGGTGCGTTTCCGGTTCGAAACAATTTTTACAATTATTTTTTACCTATTATAAGTAACAATTTGTTTAACATATCTTTCTGAAATGCACCGGGTATAGTATGGTGCGGTTCTAGTGAATTCGAAACAATTTTTACAATTATTATAACATATTATAAATAGCAGATGGATTAACATATCTTTCTGAAATGCACCAGGTATAGTATGGTGCGGCTCTAGTGAATTCGAAACAATTGTTACAATTATTTTTTACCAATTATAAATAGCAGATTCAAGTAAACATTATTTTTACATTTTAAGAGGCATTTTCAAAGCATCAATATCCCGTACAAATCAAATATATTTCTTTCTATTTAAACATTTATTTAAAGTTAATGATATATGCGGTAGATCTGTAAAAATTGGAAAGGCGATATCACTAAAGCAGTCTCAAAAATCATTCTAAATTATTGGTATTTGTAATTACAACATTTGTGCATCAAAATATTAAAATTATATGCCATAAATATTAAAACTGTACGAGTCTCAATTTGTTGACAAATAAGTATAAGATAAATCATTAAAAGAAGGCCGTTGATCCTAGGAAGTATAGATGCAAACACTGCAAATAAAACTCGTGAGGCAAGAATCCTAAAGCCTGCAAAAAATAAACGACAAAGACGGTTGGGAAAATTGCAACAAAAAGGCAATTATCTCAAAAAAAAGAAAACAATGCAGCTTTTGTCACTCGACAAACAACATTGCTATCAATGTCCGCGCAGAATTGCCACATATTTCTGAATCCCAGCCTTTGATTGCATCGGAGATTTCTAAAAAGCATTTGGACTTGGTCTGTAAGATTACATTATCTAGCCAACTTATGCAAAAAATTCAAGGCATCTAAAAAGTATGTGGACTGGCGTATCTTTATGGCTTGGGAGGTCCTCGCAGCTTTACGACATCTGCTCCCGTGGCTGCTTGCAAAAATTCATTCCATTGCCTGTCATACGCATGCCCGCGTGTCTCGCGTTTAATGTCCCGGTTGCCTGTCTTTCGTCCAGCCTTATTGCAGACATGCTTACGGGAGAGTGTCAAACTTATGGCTGTGGAAGGCATCTTATTGGTGGAGGTGGAGTTATAACTCCCATAATATTAAGAGTTGATGGCAGCCTTTATGGCCACGTCTTATATATGAACTCTTCCATCAAGGAAGACTCTATAATCTCTTGATTCGATTGATTCCATACGGTGGGTCCCACAGTAATGAGCTTTCCTAAATCGACCCTAAAGAAATGCCTCGTGGCGGCTGTAATTTTATGAACCTATCATGCGACGAAAAATTGCCAAAAAAATCCAACTTAAGACTGTAAGAATGGCTCTCAGTCACAGACGGTAATTGCCTGTAATGACAGGAATTTAGCGTGGCGTTGCGGCACCCTTTGTAAGTGCTTTTGAAACTTTATTTCCTCGCTTTTGTTTTTTTGAATTCGCGGCTCATTGTTTACTGAGATTCACACGCATGAGAACACATCCGTTAATAAAGGTCAAGTCTTTTTTAATACAGCAGATACTTCTTGATTGAAGCGTTATGTTAGTAACTGATGGGATGCCTAATTGACTTCTTAAAAAAAATTGGCATTGGTTGCTTGAAAAAATAATCTTCTGATTCTTTGCTTTTACTTCAAAACAGTTTTTATTCTTCTAAACTATGATCAATAATAGAAATGAAAGAAGTAGAAGAAGATTTTATAGATACTGGTAAAATTATTTCAAAAGTTACGACGAGTAATATTATTACTCGTCGTAAATATAAATGTAATCGTCGTAAATTTAAAAATATAAACTTTATTGTTTAGTTAATAAACGAGTGCTGAAAAAGATTGATTATGAAAATTCTAAGAGGACTGCAGATTTAATTTAAATTTGCAAGTTAATTTTGTATTCTTAGAAGATACATTTAAAATATTATAATTGTAAGTTTCATCTGATAATTTTTTTTTCCTTCAGACCCTTTATAACACATAACTTAGCAAAAGGGGGGAAGCTATCTCGTAATTTCCTGATAAATAGGAATCTATTATATCTTTTAAAACAGAAATGCAATTTCGAACTTTTTTGTAAAATTCTTAACTTATTTCATTAGGAGCCAGGTTAAATATTCAGATATTTCAAAAATTTTACTTAACTATCAAAAGACTTTACAGACTTATTTCGATACCAAAAGAAAATGGTAATTTTAAACAATTTCATTTTGGTCGCCGTATCAAAAACTTTTATAAAATTAATGGATAACAATTGCAAATATTTTTTTGGTCTACGTATCAAAATTTTTTATAAAAATAATGAATAATAATTTGAAATATTTTTTGCACTTATGATTTTTTAAATTCCTCAACCAATTTAAATGTTTTTTCTTAGGAGAGAGAAATTAATTTAAAATAAGTGTAGAATTCCGAAAATGCATCTTCAGAGTACAATCGTCACATTTTAAAATATTTTTTTTTGATTGATAAGATTTTTTAAAAAAAAATTTTTTATTTAAATCAGAATTCATGATCATGAATTACTTTTAGTATTTACCTTCACTAGCAATATATTTTATTTGAAATAAATCTTAAACTGCATCGTTCTAAGCAAGTAAAAAATATGTCAAATATTATTTAAACTTTTCATTTCATTTTAGGGCATTTACAGTTGAGTTTTAGACTTAAAAAATGAAGTAAACAATAAACATTCTATACAAATAACTAAAAATGAAATATAAAGTGTTATTTTTAGATTTTTTTACTTTCTTTTAAAAATGAAAGATCAAAAATACTTTTAATTGAGAAAACAGGAATAAAAAAGGAATGCATTAAACTTTTTTGTTATTCATTCCATTACAATCGTTTGATAAAGGGACAATCAATCAAAATTTTATGCTTTGGTTTTTTTTCAATGCTTTATAGTGCATATAACAGGTGAACCTTTTCAGAACTAATTGCGCTAAAATCACTTAAAATGACAAATGTCAAGTAAGAGAAAAAAAAGAAGGAAAATTCTTAAAAATACTATCTTGATATTTTAGCTTCATTTCATTTAAAATTATTTTATTTCTTAAAAATTCTTCGTTTATAAATAGAAACGATAGACCACACAAAAAAATCAGTTTCATCACAACGCGTCCAAGTTGACATGATTTTAATAAAACATTGAAAAATATTGCAGCAAAATACGCTAAAAGATATGCTTGACAATTAAAATTATCGAAATATTATATTCAAAATTAATATATCTGATAAGCTTATTAATTATTTTTTGTTTTAAAAGGATGTAAAAATAAATTTTATGTTCCAAATTGTGAAATAATTTAGGAAAAAAAGTGAAGTTTCTTTCAATTTTGAGATGGAATTTTTTTGCTATTTACTTTGTTAATGCACATTCAACGATCAAGAATATCTATGCGCAAAATCGATTATTCTAGGTTCAAAAATGTACATAAATGTGTTTACTTTAATCTTGAAACTGATTTTTTGAAAATATTTTATTTCAGAAAAATTATGGAAAGAAGTTCATCAAAGTCAAAGATGAAAGAATAGCAAAGAAATTTACAAACTGGAAGGAAACCAAGAACACCTTTGGAGGTATATTTTACCAAACGAAAACAACTTATATTAGGAAAGGATTTTTTTTAAACCTTGAAATATGCACATATTAATAAATAAATAAGAAACACTTCCGCAAGATATGCTAACTTGAGATAAACTTCAAAAAATGGATCATTATTTTTAAAAAAACAGAACCGCTTTGTTTAATAGTATTTTACTCTTGACCTTAATAATTATTTTAATACATAATATTTTAGTCAGCTTTTATTAAACTGCGTGAACTGAATGAAATAGTGCTCTACAATATCATAAAGCAAAGCACTGTTAGGCCTAAATTGAATCCAGATTGTAGCAAGGCCAAGATTACTTTTAGGTTGGATCTGAAGTTACCAAATATTGCATGTAGTTACTTTTAGAGAAGTAGGCATTCAGAGAAGAAAAAAATTTCAATACTAAAAAAAATCATTTTTCAAACTTTCAAATAAATAATCAAAATATGAAGTATTCGGTTAATATTATTGCGTTTTCCCTCGATAAATTAGAAGTGTATAATTACAAAAAATATTATTTTTACATCAGTTTAAAATTCAACGAATTAGTTATTCTAAGATAAAAATTTTATTTTCTTGTGATTTTTTTTCTTTAATTATATCAAAATAAATATTTCGAAAGTAATTTAAAACCTGATTATACCAATCAATGCCATTTCCACTAATTTCTGAATTGAAATTATAAAAGGGGAAATCTTTTTGTTTGAAAACAATAATCAAATTTCTATTAATATTTTGTTTGAGACACTTTCTCTTTATAACACACACTTTATTTTCAGAACCAAACTCGCATACTTTTAATTTCACAAAAACAAAAAGTAGGAAGTAGTATCGTTGGAACGTAAGAGAACATTAATTGAAAAAAAAATTCTTGGTTCTGTGCTTTTTACTACAATTTGTGATAAAATATTTTACCTTTATTAATATACTAGCTCTTACCGCGACTTCGTACGCGTGGAAATTTTGATTTGTATTTATGAGAACTGACAGTCTAATCACAATGTAAAATGTTATCAAAATCGTATACATGCATAAATTTTCAACGTCAATTGGAGCAAAGCAAAGACCTGAAATTTAAGCACCAGTTGAGGTAACGCAATGCAGATTAGAAAATTTTAATTTCAATTCATTAATTTTATTTTTATTCTAAAGCACTTCTGAAGGAATCAAAAGATCTATTAATTAATAATATTTAATTTTAAATTTTTCATACACTACGAAAATTAATAGAATCGTTTGAAATAATCGGTTGAAAACATGTTACTTCTAACATCATTAGCGGGGCGGAAAAAAATACTTAAAAGCTATGAACTTGAAACTATAAATGTACTCTTGAAAATTTAATCGAAAATGATTAAAATAGGCAAAAGGAATATGTACAGCAAGAAAAAAAATCAAAAGAAATGAACAGGAAATATCGAATTATATTAACACAAGAACAGCGTAAGAAAAAAAAATTATAAACCTCCCTTTAGAATAGTAAGATATATTAAAATGAAAAAGGGAAACAGAAAAACAAAAACAAACGATTAGATTTTCTTTAAAAAAAATTTATGAAAGAGGCTGCAAAGAGGGAAATCCTACAATAAATCACAAAGAATTCCATTCTATAATATAATATTAAAAGAATACCGGAAATAGAAAAATAAAAACAAACCATTCAAAAAACTCAGGTAGATGTTTTCAATTTTTTTCTCTTTGCCGGAAAAGATAGTTTTTAATTAATAAAAAATTAACACCTCAATTAACTGGAATAAATATTAGCCTATGTTCTGTAGACTATAATATATCTCTGTGCTAAATTTCATCCGATTTCCTTCAGCCGTTCTGGCTTGATTGAACCCCACCATCCATCCATCCAAACTTTCACATTTATAATAGTAGTATATATTTTTGTTCTTATATTTCCTTTTTTATAAATTATTGCATCAGGTAGTAATTTTAAATTAACCTTGTTAGATGAACGCAAACAGAGCTGGAATTATTCCGCGCTGTCATGAGTTGTATATGATCCATCAAGATAGTTTTTTTTATCATTTATTAAAAGAGTATTACCTTTTGTCCCATTTACAATAAAGGTATTACTATGTTCGATTTGAACAGTTACTGAGAAAGATACTACTTGCATAATATTGAAGATTATTAAGAAAATACTTTTGTATCATGTTATATAACTTAACTAACAACCATTCGTTACTTTGTTAAAGGTATATATTATTTCGTATTTTTCATCGACATCTTAAAAGCGAAGTTTAATTTTCTAAGATAAAAATATATGAATAAATTTCTCCACTGATGCATTTATTTTTAATTAAAGAAAATTCGTCAAACTATCTTGAACAGATTTTAATTATTCTTTAGCTACATAAAAAAATTCAAGAAAATATATTCGCTTATTTCTTCTACGAAATATAATTTTTTTGAAAAATGGCTGCTCAAAGCAATAGTTCAACTTAATATTATTGCAGATCTACCTTTTAATAATATGCTGAAAATTTGATATAGATTCACACTTTAAATACTAAAATGAGATAAGGAATTTCATCTACTTAAATAGTTGCACTTTTAGTTATTAGGTTTACGTACATTCGGAAGTATAGACGTATAAATAGCCAATCTTCAACAGGTTTAGATATAAAAATTTGGTACAGATTCACAGTTTAAAAGCTAAATCTATGTATTTAATTTTACTTATCCTGATTATTAATTTTTGCTAATACATATTAATAAGTTTTGCAAATGCGTGCTTACAAGTTTTTTTAAATTTGTTCATTGATACTTAAACAGACTACATATGAATAATTTAGTTGAAAACTTAATATATATTTACAACTTTAAGTAAGACTGCTTATCCACATATTTTTGTAAAGACTACACACCAAAGTTGGTCAGTCTAAATCAAAACGCTTTTGCGTTAGAGGTTACACAAACAGATAGGTATAATTCGGGCATAGTTATTCTTCTGTGTTCTATCTGTAAGGTGTGTAAAT
>JAOUZG010017314.1:7547284-7569018 GCA_026289955.1 Argiope argentata
GAGAGAGAGAGAGAGAGAGAAGAGATTCAACAAAATATCTTGATGAATTTTCTTATATAAACAGAAATAAACAATTTATTTTACTATCGGATAAAAGTTGTCTAACATACTTTATTTTATTTATTTATAGCTAATCACTCCATTAACACAGAACCAAGCCGTATAATCAGGGGTTATTGTGACTGGCTAATAAGACTTTTAACTTTCCCAATTTTTTCATAAGAAAATAACTACTAATGAAAGATCAAAGAAACTTCAAACTATTGGTAATATGCTAGAAATCTTTTCCATCGTTTCTTTTAATATTTTTAAATTCCCAAGGTATTGTAATTTTGTGTTAAAATTAATATCCATATGAATCAACAACTAATTTTTTAAAAGTCGACATATACGCTGGACTGGGCGTATTTACCCTCATATACATTTGTTGTCTGGAATTTTCCGAATTTGTAAAAGTATTCAGGAAATCTTTCATGTTCCTTAATAATTTACACTTTTATCGGACGAATTATTCGTTTTTATAAAATGCTTATCATACAGCACAAAAATAGGTTTATACTTCCAATGTTTTCCTAAATTATAGTTCATATAAAATATTAAAAAAGCAAAAAAAACAACCTACAATTAGATACAGGTTCTGAGATTTAAATTCAAATAGAGTTAAATCAACTAATTATTTCTCGAAATTTCCTCTAAAACTGCAAGAGAAATCATTCCATCAGCCATGGTGAAAACCGCAAATGACATTTTTTAAAAAAAAACTGAAAATTAAGAGTTATACATAGTAAGAAGAAATCGTAAAATTGAGGAAAGGCGATATGATCTCATTTTCTAAGATGTCAAAAGTAAATAGTTCAAGATCAATACTTCTAAATTTTGTGTTAGTTTATGACCTTCGGTAAAACAGATTTCCTGAAACAGAAATGTGTTCAATATTTCTATTTAGTTTACACGTCGATAGCTAATGGAAAATCCCAAGTTATTTCATAGAATGGCTTCGTTTTGCATTATCTACTTTTCAAGGATTATTGCAAAACCATGGTATCCTCAGTTAAAAGAATTCAGTTTCACAGTTATAATAATTTTTCCTATTTACAGGTATTTATTGCTGAAACTAATGAACGGAATATAAATGTATATATATATAAAGAGTGAGATTTAAATGTGTGTTATTTTCCATTGTTAATTTTTATTTGAAAAATTAATATTATTGTGGGGCTATTAAATGAAGAAGTTTCAAAAATGTTCTAATCTTAGTAACCTCATAGCGGTTCTGATAATATGATAGCTCAAATAAGTTTAATTCTCAAGGGAATTTTTAGAGAAAAAAAAACAAAAGAACGAAGCTTCTGGTTACTAGTTGAATTATAATTTCGTCGCTATAAATTTTTCTTTATTTTGATCAAGGAGTGGCAACTTTCTTTATCATTTTAAAACAAAAATAAGTGAAAAATCGCAAAAAAGGAATTTTTTTAAAGATTTAAAATTTTATTTTACCGTTCAAAAATTCTTTGTTTTTTTTAAAAATAATTATTCAAAATAAAAAGGTCACATCTTATAAACAAATATATTTCCAAGTTTTTATCAAAACAATTTGATTAAAAATGTGTGAGCTTTTAAAAGACTAAAAACATTCTATTATAAATCCGTTATAATAGAATATTATTATTATTTTATCATTGAACGGAAGAAAATATAAAGAAGGTTATTATTGAAGATAATCATTGTCTTTAATAAAAGCAGAGAATAAATTTTCTTCTCCGATAAAAGGGACAAAAATGATTATTTCAATCGTGCAGTTTTTAAACATAAGAATAATAATAAAAGCTTTCAATAAAGAATTCGAATTTTAAATGGTCATTTGTTTTGAATTTTTTTTATTGGGGAATGTTTGGAACTCATATCAAAATTGAAAAGTTTGACACTCACAATATGAAAAAAAAAAAAACTACTGATAATTCAAAAAAAAAAAAAAAAACACGAAACGAAACGAAATATGAGAGTCAAGTTTTATAATATACGGTTTCATCAAATGAGCTGAAATTGCGGCGAATCACTTTTGGAAATAATTCAGTGTCCTCAAGACACACAACAACAATGCTTAGAGGAAAAAGAGAGAAAATAATCACTTTTAACTTTTCTTTAATCAAAATTAATTTATGCATAGGAATATTTTCTTATTATTTAAAATAATATCCTATTTGAATGAATTTTGCTCATCTTTCTTTTAGACTGGTCGAAAACGCTGAAAATATTAAGTTTGGCTACAAAGATGTGCCTGGATTTAAAAATAAGATCCCTCAAGCTTCGAGTCCATTAATTCACCAATTATAATACTTTATGCAAGACTTGAAGTTTTAAATATTGTCAGGTACATCAGTCATTTATTTCTTAATGTGTGCGTAATAAAACCTTTCTTTTAAAAAAAACTACTAAAAGCAAAAAATTTCAAAACTTTTCTTTTTTAGAACATTTCTAAATTTCTTATATTTATTTCAAATTGTAATAATAAATTATGAATTGAAATAAATTCTAGATATTTTATATTATGTAAGTCAACCGGTATCTCGAGAGACATAATTTTTTATTTTCAATAAATTTTAGAAATTATTGATAATCCTGAAGAACAGGAGGTTGTTTTTTATGTCAATAAATGATATATTGCACCCAGGAATATTTCATATTCCTCCAAATTTTTAATTAATTTTTTAATATATTAAGTCACCTTTATATAATTCTTAATATTATCAGCTCGGCAAAATTCGAATTCATTCATTTTCTTCTTTTTTTTCACATAAAATATTGATAAACAAGCACTAACTACAGTCATACAGTTAACAAAATTTTTAAAGCTCTTTTCTTTGCCAAGATTTATTAGCTTTATAAGCAATTTATTCAACTATAAAAGTATTATAGTTGTTGAAAGTAAGGGTAGCTTGATATTTTAGAATTTTGGTAAATAGTAAGCGAAAATATTGGATATCCGTTTTGCTGTATCGCGTACTCTAACTATTGTATGCTCTAAGAGAAACTCGTTTGTTTCAACACCAAAACAAATAAAAATGATTAAAAGAAAATAAGCTAAGTCAAGAACTGAGTGTAAAAGTAATTGAGTAATCATTGAAAGACTGAATTTCTTAAATTTAACAAAAACTTAAGAAGATAAAACCTTGTTCTTGGATGTATTCATCTGATTTAATACTTATTCTCTGCGCTAGTAAAATGGTAGCATTTACAATTGCACTTATAAGAATAAGCAAATTAAATTTATAATTAATAACTCAACTGAAGGAACTGTTTAAGAACACCGTTTTTGCTACAAGAAAAGTTGCAAATTATTTGATGCTTCTTAGGAGGATGAATTTAAAATATCGCAAGAATGTTAAAATAAGAATTACTTTGTCTCTTCGTAACAATTAAGAAGAAATTCATAAATGTCATAAAATTAATTCGCTAACATAAAAAGTAAGATATATGACTAATGAAATGTTCCTGGTAGAGGAAAAAAACCACCAAAATTTTAAAAAGTACAAAATAGGAGCTCAAAAATTGTCAAATTACTTTTGAAATCAAATTAGATGTATGAGTTCTAAACTCTAAATTTGCCGTTATAGGTATTTTTTATTGAACATTTAGAAAATCTTGTGCACCACTGAGTATTACAAAGGACGTAAAGAAGTAGACAACACATTTCATAAAAACATCACATACAAAACAGCTATTCACGTATCTCATTCGCTTGCACAACCCCTTTTTACAGAGGGCGGAGGGCATTCAAAAATATCACGGATCGGACATATTAAGTATAGCGATGCCCGAACAGGGACACAAACCTAAGACGCCCAGATCAGGAGGAAGACCGGCATAAGTACTAAACGAGAAAAATTAATTAAGTGATTTTTATCTAGATTTTTTATCTCTTATTGTATTAATTGCTACTTTATTTTATTTTATCTTTCTCCTTTTTGTTAAAAAAATACATTAATCTTTAAATAATGTAAAGAAGTTATAACTTTTAAAAAAAAGACGGGGACAGAATTTTTAACTGAAAGGAAATGTTTCCTTCAGTTAGAAACTTTAAGTGTTTCCTCTCCAGAAATAATTGGAATTATGAGGTTATAAAACATTATATTTATTCCCAATTACAAACTATCAATATCTTGAATTTAAACAAATATAAATTGTGAAATTTCCTTCTAATAAATGCTACTATTTAAAATAAACTTTAATACAATATTTTATATAATCCACTTCTCATCTAACCGTTAACAGCTATAAAAATCCTGTTTATGCATGTCGATGATATCTTACTCCGTTATTCCAGGGACAAGAATTTAACTCCATTGAAAACATCTTTTCATCCAAGTCCAGGACGCCCCGCCTCTGACTATTAAAGAAAGGAAGTTTGCATTGAAATTTGAAGGGACCACTATCATCTTCATGAACGATCGTCTCTCGGAATTTAAGGCTGATGAATGGCAACACTCTTTACGACATCTGTCATTGGTCACCTGAACTTTTCATTAATGGCCCACTAATTGCATTCGGCAGCACTAAAGTTTGTGAAAGAGAAAATGTACTGTTTGAACTCAAAATGCTTGACTGTGATCTGAAAGTTGGTTGTATTTTTCTTCAACTTAAACATATTTTACAATATTTTTTTAAAAATAAATAGGTAAAAGCTATCGAGTAAGTTTTTATTCTTTTATTGTTTTGTATAGTCAATCTGGACTTTTAAATCATTTAAACGTTGGTGTGAATTTTGATAACTAATAATTGATGTATCCATGTTTTATTTTTTTAAAATAATATATTATTACAGATATAATAATTTTTATATTTGAATTAATATCAATCGTTCTCGTATTATATAATAATATTGAAATTTAAATATTAATTTCTTATAATTAGACCTCAGAATTCAAAATAAAAGGGGAAAAAGTTATATAAATATTGTAATTGCTTTTTAGAAATATTTAACTTTTAAAATTTAATGAACTTATGCGTACCTAATTTTTAGCATTTAAGTTAACGTTTAATGAATTGTATTGTTGCTTTTTTCTCATGATTTCCATAACGTGAATTATATAAATTACCTAAATTATATAAATTACGTTAAATGAAAGGGGAGTATTCCTTTGGGAGCTATTTTTTCTAGTCACAATTATTCGAATTTAATGCTAAAAATATATTAAATAAAAAGGGTAAGTTCTAACTTTTCAAATTACTTTTTAAAAGTGGATGACTTACGCATTAATGTTAATATAAAATTAAGAACTGTTTTTAATGAATATAAGCAATCATTATCAAATTACTTGTCAATAGGAATAAAATTTCTACACTATATCTTAGAATGTTAAATATAAACTCCTAAAGAAATCGGAGAATTAGTTCATCTGAATACTTTAATTTAAGTTTTGCATTTGAAATATCATCAATGATTTTTTTTTTTAATTTTCATCAAAAAGTTTTCATAAACAAGAGGAAATATAAACGAATAAGCTGAGTCATTGATCTCACTTAATAATTTATATAATAAAATTAAACTTGTTTACCTTTAAACAAGCGTTATAATCTTTATTTTTAAGGAATTAGAAGAATACTTTTTTTGGAATTTATATTGAGTATTTAAGTAAAATTAATAATTTATAAAGCATTTGTTTATTGTTTACTAGTTAAAATATTTAGCGTAAACTAACTAACGAAATATTAACTATTTATTTAATTATTAAAAAAACCTTTCTTTGGTGTTCATGAAAAAAATGTGAAGAGCATAACGCAACAAATATTCGTATGAAAATTACTGTGAAGCTTATATGTAATAATACTTTTAATTTTAAAGATTTTTTATATATAGAATATCACCAAAATTTACGAAAACGCTACATCGTCCGCAACAATTTTTATTAAAATAGCATAAATATGTATGTATGATGCCTGATATATGTACGATGTATAGTATAAATGTATGAAGCTTCAAAAGATTTTAATATATCGTTGTTTCGCAAAAACATTACCTTCCAAAATTATTTTTAAGTTAAAAAAACTTGTTTTTACATTAATTTATAGTTATTTTCTTTCTTTTAAGAAATAAGACAAAATTTAATCAAATATCGTGAATGTCAACTTAACAATAAAAATTATTAACGTTTACAACATGGATTATGAAATCAGTCCTTCCAACCACGAATTTCTATCTCCCACCAAACAGTCAAATTTCGAATCAACTTTTAAGAAATTTGAAAAATTAAAATCATTTTTGAGGTTTAAAAAATTATTTTTATACTCAATACCATAAAAAGAATCTTAATATCCATAATTTCGATAAACTAAATTTCTATGCAAAATTCGATAAACTAAATTTCTATGCTCTGTAAATCTAGTTTAATATAGAAATACAGGACACATGTATATTTTTTGCTTCCATGATGCGGAGCATGCGCAACGGAAATCCAATTTTTGAATAATATAAAAGCAATTATACGCATAAGCCATGACAAGTACTAATTACTTGTCATGGCTTATGCGTCAACATTTTTCTTATGATTTGTATTAATTGGGATCAAAATTTGGGAAAACAATTCAGATGAGTGAACTTCCATTGGGAAAAATTTATCAAAATAAACTTTAAAAAATTAACAAAAAGCACTAAATAAAAATAATTTTAAAAAGGAACTATAAATTTCAAAAATGGTATGCATTTCAATTCTGCTTATATCGATTTATCAGTGTGTTTGCATTGATATAGACCAAATTAATAATATTTAAACTTATTTCATTTTTTGTAGTTTTCCAATAAGTATCTATCGATATTTTTCAATAAGTATGCTGTTTCAAGTTCTCAATATGTTTACATTAATATAGCTCCCAATTAATAACATTTAAATTTATTTCATTTTTTTATAGTTTCCTTTTAAGTAGCCGTCGATAATTTTTTGTGTTGTTTCGATTTCTCACTATGTTTATATTGATATAGATACCAATTAATAATATTTAAACTTATTTCATTTTTTATAATTGTCCATCGATAATTTTTCGTGCTATTTCAAGTTCTCAATATTTTTGCATTGATATAGGTTCCAATTAATAATATTTACTTATTTCATTTTTTTATAATTTCCTATTAAATGTCCGTCGATAATGTTTTGTGTTGTTCCGATTTCTCAATATGTTTACATAAATATAGCTCCCAATGAATAATATTTAATTTTTTTTACATTTTTTATAACTTCTCGTTATCTATCGATAATTATTTATTCTGTTTGCTTTTAGTATACGAAAACGCATATGCATTGTAGAATAATGTCATAAAATAAAAGAACTGAAATTGATGAAAAAAGTGAGAGTGAGAAATATTTTCAATTAGTTTACAAAAATGAATTTTTCAAACTGTTCGATAACATGTAATAAGATATCTTCGCTTTATTTACAGATATTATTTACGATTCGTATTACAAATATATCGGAAATTAATGCATACAATAAACATACGATTATTCGTTGAACTGGATGACATGGAAACCTCGGATAATCGAATTTAGCGAATAATCTGCAAAAGAACAAAAAAACTTGTATCAACAAAAAAAAAACATATGAAAATATTTCATTTACTGTAAAGAATAGATGATGGAACTAGCAGTAGATTTATTTCTGTACTGTATCGCAAGTTATTGGTTTGCTTTTAGTATTAATAGTTAGGTACTGGCCTTGTATTTTTATGTTAAGGTGCCTTTTATTTCTGGCTAAAGTTTTTTAACATTTTGGAATTAAAAATTATATCAATATGATCTAACATCGATTAAGTAATTAATATAAATACATGTTTGCTAGATAATCTGCTATAATCTGAACTCTTATGCCAAGTCTAGGTGAATGACAAAAAAACTTATGTTTAATTTCTTGGAAATCAACTGAACCGACTTTTGGGTTTTGAAAACCCAGATGCAAATATGTAGAGGGGTTCACAATAAAAGAGAAAACAAATAAAATCCTAGTTTTTAATTTAATAAAGGAACACATATAAAATATTTATGAGAATTTCTGTGGGATCTTCCAACTTATTTCATTTAAATGAAGAAAATTGCCTGAAGTTAATCTCAAGAAACTCTTCTGACTTAGCTGCTCTTTGAATTTTGAACTTTGGACATAAATATAAGATAGAACTCAGAAAAAATTAAAAAGTAGGAAAAATAATTATGATATTAATTTTTTAATTAATAAAGAAACAAATATATTCAACAAACAATTCATAATTTCAGTAAAGGTGCATACTTTTTATCTATAAACTATAGACTTATTTTTTACATGTATCCTAATAAAAAATAAAAACATGCTTGATGTAGCTCGATGTGTGATCCCAAGCTGTTTATAAGTCTGAACTAAATCACTGAAAAAAAGGACTAAACTGACCCAAACTAATTTCTAAAACAAACAATACATCGATTAAAATGACCAGGGACCTTTAAAATGACTTTTTAAAATTTTCACCGTAGCAATTTGAAATTTTACATGCATTTATAATAACACTACAAGAGATGGCACACAGAATTTTAAAACATTATATTAATTTATTATTGATTTAGAGGGGTTAATATTATATAATATTAGTGATAAATAACGTTAATGAAAAATGTTCTAAGCGCGATAAATTTGTTCGAAAGCGCTCCAATTTTCATTATTACTTAGTATTACCCTTTCGAAACAAAAGTTGGGATTAATTTGAAGTTTGAGTACGAAATATCAAAATTAACCGATGTAATAACTCAAAACTACTTAAACTTTTATTTTAAAAAATTAGTAGTTTTAAATTAGCAAATTGGTTAATTTTGATATTTCATACTTAAACTTCAAGATTAATCCCAACTTTTGTTTCAAAAGGGTTGTACTAAGTAATAATAAATATTTGAGCGCTTTCGAACAAATTTGGAGCGCCTAGAACCTTTTCCATTAACGTTATTTATCACTAATATTATGTTATATTAACCCCTCAATAATAAATTAATATAAGGCTTTAAAATTTTGTGTGTCATCTCCTATAGTGTTACTCTTAATGCCTGTAAAGTTTCAAATTGCCAGGGTGAAAATTGTAAAAAATCATTTTAAATGCCCCTGGTCGCCTGAAGCCTACAAAATTTCCGTATTTTTTTATATCAAACTGAAATTTAAAACGTAAGAAATAAATTATCGAATTAGTATTCGTTCACCAATTTGCGATCGGTAATGTTACGCACAATGGAAATGGCCTTTCTTGGTGCACCTTCATTTTGTTTAATAATAAATAACTTTCATGTCCTAAGGATTGTCGTCGTGGCCTTTTGTCAATAGTTTCTGGGATGCGAAAATAAGCGTGACAATCGTAAACTGCCCATAAATCTCTGACTAAAATCTGTAGGTAACGGCTTGTCAGGAAGAAAGATAAACACATACACATAAATAATCCTCCAAAACAACCGCTAAATCCTCCGCTATAAATCATTATTATGTAAAGAAAACACTTTCCTCGTATATGAGAGACGCGGCTCTATAATTACACTCCAGGAAATATAAGCTATTTTGCAGCATTTAGACATATTTCAATTATGAATGCTTCGGCAATGATTCTTACAATTATTGTATTGTAAGAATCTATACAATAATTGTATGTGTTTTCTCGAAAATATTTCTTGTAACTCTTAAAAAACAGAAAATAAGCATAAAACAAAAATTGTAACTCAAAAAAATTTCTTGTAACTCTAAAAGAACAGAAAATCAAAAAATCGAAACAAGTTAAAATAGATATTCTTCAAATTTTAATTATTTTATTTTATAAAAAAGATTAAAATGAAATCTGATATGCCTATTTCAATGTACCATGTCAGAACATCATTTCTTGAACGGCCAAGCACCACGTGCTCGTGCAAATTAAATTATACTTTTATTCATCTTAATTGTTCTATTGAAGGAGTCACTTGAATATTGAAAACGATCCAAAAATCTCTCGCATTTATTGTTTTAAAAATATCACATTTCCTATTTATTTCATCTCATATAATCTCGCGCTCAAAATGACATTTTTTCTAGCTTTTATTTACGGTAGTCGTTAACTTAATTTTTTTAATCAGAGATTTTGTAAATGCAATGGCAACGCGTTGTTAAAAGCTGATTTTTTGAGATGTTTGTGCAGATAATACAATTTCAACTTTTCGCTTACGGATATTTTTATTTTTCCTCGACAGATTTTTGTTCATTTCCAAAATAATATCATGTTCTGACATAATAACAATATGATATTATAACAAATATTTTTCTTAAAATATAATCAAAAATGATTAGAAGAAGTCATTGTCAATGTTTATATCATTTCATTAATGTTCCATGTAACTGATAGAAGACTGCTCAAAAGCTTTTAACTCGGTCATTTAGCTACGCTGTAACGTACGTTCCGGTGATCCAAAGAAGACAAAAAATTGCATATATTTAATATCTGAATTTTTTAAAAAAAATTCTAATTTATTACATTAAATAAATTTTAATATATATAAATTAAAATAAATACTTTTGCTTAAATCAAATTCAGTATACATATATGCACATTTTAGTATAACGTTAATGTGTTTGCAAAATTAACTAAATATTTGGAATGTTCTCACCCGAGTTTATTTTTTCCCTACATTACAATGTTTATTGGGTTTTATATTATTTGTTATCATGTTAAAGTAGAACTTCAATTATCTAAAACATAAAGGACTACAATAAAATTAGACGCCGACAAAATTAAATAAATTTGTTGTAAACATGCCCACCAAAACATGCAGTGATCAGAGTGGGTATGGGGGTATAAGATGGCATTCTGTTCTTTAAAAATAAGTAAAATAAGTTCTCTAAGTATAAGTAATAAAACATGTTAAAATAATAATTTTTAGCAGGTTAATTGCTACGTGACTCATTGGTGATTCACACCTACCATCTGAATGTAGTTAACCCTCTATCTAATTAGGTTATCTTTCTTCTACTGTATTTAAAATATACCGAATAGGGTGGAGGATGGGTAGCGACGTATAATTAGATAAATGATCTGAAAATATACGTTAATCGTAGCATCAAATATATTAAACCAAAAATAGCCGTTGATACTTATTTGTGATGTTTACAAGTTTTGATAAATAATACAATATGAATAAATAAACAACAAAGTTTAATAAATTAAATAATTTTAGTAAACAAGCAATATGAAGAGCTTTTAATGCAACAATTATCTAAAAAGATACTATTAAATAGTACTATCATCACCTAATTTATCCATTTTTTTAAAAGTGCCATATTTTTTAATAAACACACTTCTACAGCCGAGCGAATTAGGAGCCTTAAAACATTATTCACTTAGTTTTGAAATGATAAAAAAATATTGTCGCCAAGTAACTAATAAAAATAATTCGCTAGTAAAACCCATCCTCGTATAAACCCCTATTCTGAAACCCAATTAAGCAAAATACAATCAAATTATAAATAATATTTTAACATTATGCTTTCAGGAAGTTTCAAGATATCTATAAAAAAAGATTAAAAAGGAATTCTGTGGGTGGGTGGGTGGGGGTGGGGGTGTCTACAATAAAGGCATCTACATTTTCAAATTCTCTCATATACCTTAGTTCATAGATATTTTACATTGGCTACTTTGACATTTTGACATTGGGTTATCAATAAGAAAATATTTTAAGGACAAAAAAAAATTGTAATTGAAATCATTTATTAACTGAAATATATTTTGAAACCAATAAAATAAAATAAATAATAAAATAAAATCTCACCTCGTTTATTAACAAACGAACAAGTAACATAACATTTAACAAGTAAATATTAATATTCTGTCTTTCCCTTTAAAAAATCAAGAAAAATTCATCTTAGATATATCTATAAAAAAAAAAGAAAACGCAACTTATTTAAATACATATTACTAAAATTAACTTACGAAATTTTATCTTTATATATTATTTTTGACAGTTTTTAAATTTAGATAAATATTTTTTCTATTGGTTTTAATCACCAGAATGTATTTAATATGATGTGTATTAATCTAATATTTAACTTATAAAATATATAAAATATTTGATAATTTATTCTACATGATGTGCTATTGTTAATCTTTTTTTTCTTTATTAACATGCAATATTCTTCTTTTCGTCGATATTTACTATATACAGTACTCGCTCTAATCATCGCCCGATAATATCCAAACCATTACAGATAAATGCATATATCCAATTGAAAAAAATAAATCCATTGACTTATATTTTGTTGCTTAAACAAACAAATGTACTGTTGGAAAATTAAGAAATCTTAGTTTTTGTGTAGTTCCCTATTCCAGTCGATCACATTTAATAAAATATTTTTGATACTCAAAAATTTAAAACAAATAACGTTGCCCTCATCTGAGAATAAAACTAAAGAAATCGTAAAGCTTTAAATTTCATTTTTAAGATTATTAGACTCGAACGAGCGGCTTATTGATGAATTTTCTTTGAAATACTCGTTGAAATGTGCTATAGAAGTCTAATGGGAGGACATACAAAACATTATAATATTGTCAGTTTGTTTCAGAAAAGTATTATGTACCTTAAAAATATTTTAATAAGTAGAATTTTAATCAGACTATTTTTGTTTGAAAAATATTTCATCTGATATGATTAATTAGTCTGAATATTGTATAACTTATTCGATTTCTTAATTATCTGAACAGTATATTGTTGATTCAAATAATATAAAATGTAATTATTTATGTAATTTAAGGCGTTGTTCCAAACCTAAATATATTTCTATCGCCATTAGTTTAGAAATAAGATAATGCTTAGGACTTACATTTACTTATGATATTACTTATGTATAAATTTCATTAGAGATTCATTAGAGATTCGTTCCTCTTAGAGATTCGAACTCCTCAAATGATTTCGCATTTCTGCTGAAATCAGGATTATAGAAGGTATTAAAGAACAATTCTCTTAATTTTTAGGATAATTGCAAAAATATTTCGTTAACTTAATTTCACCAATACTTTAAAAAAATATTCATTGCTTTTCCTGTTAAATCAAATCTGTTAAAAATTATTCATTTAGAAATATGTCACATTTTGCAAAATAAATTCAAAACTTTATTATTTTTTATATATTTAAAACCGATAAAAATATGATAAGTACCGTAAAATAACGTTTATGCATTTTTAAAAGCTTATACATTTCAGAAGCAACTTGCTTTCGTTAGTTCTTATGAATAAATTATTCATTGCTTTTCCTATTAAATCAAAACAGTTAATAAATATTCTTTCAAACTGTGTCACATTTTGTAAAAAAAATTCAAAGCTTTATTTAAAAATAATTTTTATATAAAACCGTTAAAAATATGATAAATACCGTAAAATAACGTTTATACATTTTTAAAATCTTATAAGTTTCAAAAGCAACTTGCTTTCATTGGCTCTTATAAATAAATTATTCATTGATTTTCCTGTTATATCAAATCTGTTAATAAATATTCATTTAGAAAAATGTCATATTTTGTAAAACAAATTCAAAGCCTTAGAGGAAAAAAAAATATAAAAAGCCTTTAAAAATATAATAATTAGCGTAAATTTTAAAAAAATGTATTTGAACTTGAGCGAATGAATACCGTAAAATAACGATTGTTATTAACGATTGAAAATTTGAGCAAGATATAAATATAAATATATATAATTGATGTGTGAACTAATAATAAGAATTGAAAAATAAATGATTAATACCTTTACATGGTCCAGTGATTCAAAAGTAATAGTTTTCGTTAATTCTTATGAAGGATTTACATTTCCATTTGCTTTAGCATTATAAACTTCAGATCATACATAGGTTAATTGTCTGATTTGATGGCATTTATTACCATAAAAACCATTTCTGACTATACAGCACCAGCAACAAGATATATGCAAACATGGGGTTCATAAAAAAGGTTTCTGATGATGTTTTGAAGTTCATTAAAATCCCTGTTCAATGTTGGAAATGGTCTAGTTGCTAATCTTCATGAAAAACCTGTTGTATACGTTTTGAAACATTAGAAAAGATATTAATCCTTTAAAAAGGGTGCCTTTAAAAATTCTTTAAAAAAACAAAAATATGAGAATGAGGCAATTTATGATGGATATTTAAAATAATGTGAGAAAAACGGGAAAAAATGAATTCATTAAGAATTAAAATGTAATCATTCTATATGAAAATGCCGCATCGACAATGGGCATTTATTTACTACATTGAGGGTATATATAGCTTATGTCATTTCATACACAGTTTCCTGAATAATAATTAAAATAAAGTAATTAATATAATTTTCAAAGAATCAGATTAAAAAATTCAAAAAGTTCGTAAATGGGTTATAAATAATAAAATTTATGTATAATGTCTATCCAAAAAAGTCTTTTCCACAACTTTTCACTATTTGCCAACAAATAATTAAAAACATGAATTCAACCTTCAAAATGGAGAAAGAACAGAAATCGTTATTATAAACAGATAGCTTTGAAATAAGTTCGTTGTTAATGTAAATATATTCCACAATTAATTGCACCTCTCTATCTATAAAAAGATTCATTCAAATGTCATTGTTTTTTTAAATACTGTGTTTCAAAAAATCAAACTGAATAGCTTGATATCATAAGAAACAGAAATAATCTTCAAAAAAACATACACTACTATAAATATATTTATTTAATTTTACGAATTTGGAGAAGACATTTTATACAGAAGAACTCTATAAAACGCAATGATGGAAAAATATTTTAATAAAACGAAACAGATGTGAAAAAAAGTGTAAAACGTCTATGCTAATTAAAACATTAAACTTGGTAAAAGATCTTGTTTTTCATGATAATAAACAATCAAGTGTTTTCATGACATATATGAGTCCTAAGCATAACTTTATTTAGTTATATCAAAATCCTAAAAAATCAAGTGTGCAACCGTAACATAAAATTATAATTAACAATAATGGTCTGAAGAACTTTAAATTGCAATTTTTTTATTATATTCATTAGTGATAAAGCTAAGCAAAATTATCTCAAGAGAATTAAATCTTATACACATAAAACTAAGCCTTTTAAGTCATGAAAGCGGTTAGATGAAAGCCTTGCATCTTAAAAAGTGAGAAATCATATAAAGAAATAAAATATTATTGCACTCTGTAAAAGAGGAAGAATAAGTCATTAATGACCTCTGTCAAGTTTTCTCTCATGACGCTCATTGGCTGAAACCGAGTGTAAAGAATAACAACTGAACTGAAATGGTTACTTCATTAACTGAGATAGTAGACAAGATGTATTTTAAAGTTTTCTTTCTAATCCAACTATAGTTCAATTACCTTTTTTTTGTTTAACTTGGGTCAACTTTAATACGAAATTTTGAATTGTAAATGATGATGATGATGATGTCGTGTCCGCTTACTGTGGAAAGAGGGGTGCAGTAGCTTCTGAGTGAATTGTAAATAACATATTGGAATAGCATTTGTTTCAAATAATTTATTATAAAATCAGAATGGTCAGTATATACAGATTTCAAATGTTAAATTGTACCGAATTGAAGCACAGCGGGATATGATCTAAATTACTACGTTTTAAGCTATGGAATTAAAAATACCAGAATATGAAAAAGACATTTTTATCCTTTGTTAGATGCAAGTATTTTTGAGAAGGTTCTATGAAATGTTGCTGTTTCATGACATCTCTTAGAAAAACGATTTGTACATTTTTATCTACTTTCATAAACCATAAGAGTGAAAGTCAAGTGAAATTGCAGGTTTAATTGTTCATCACTAAATCCAAAAATTGCAATTCCCATTCACAAGATTTATTCCCTCTCTTTTTTCTTATTTATTTTCACATATTTTTAAATTCTGAACTATCATCCTGTTTTAATATAAAACGAGTTTAAAGGGATAAATGAATTTCTTTTCAATATTAAACTAATTAAATAAAATAATGAGGATTAATTCTAGTGGTCTTATTTTTTAGCCTCAAAAATTTTAATCAATATAATGAATAAAATAACCTTGGGAACTAATAGAAACTCTTTTCCCCGAATATAATGCTGACCTCTAAACAGTACTCTTTGTACAGTGGAAAAAAGCTAATCAGTGGGGATAATGATAGATGTCATTTCTTTTTTTTTTTTTTTTTTTTTCAATATCACGCTGACCTCAGAGTATAACCAGTAGAATGGAGAAAAAAAAAATCTTCTCGGCAACTGAGGTAAGGTTGATTCCTTTTATCAAAATTATTATTTTCAAATTCCTTTCAATTTTTAAAGAAAAAGCATCTGGAAAGTTCTGTCGTAAATATGAATATCTTGTATACCACTATTAAACTATAGTTACACGATAGATATTTGGCATGGATTAGAACTTTTATTGAATCTATCTTGAGAATATGTGTTTTGAAAGACTTTTTGCAGACTAATTCTCACAAAATTTGGCACGGAAGTACAATTGTAGTTACAAGACAATGTACTGAATTTCTTTGATTTAAGTCATTGTATTTATGAATTTTCGAGTTTACATGCAAGCGAAAATACGGACCGACAGACGATCAACCGCTTGACAGATTTGGCTCAAAATTTGGTATGAATCTACATTTTAGATGCTAAATCTATATACCAAATTTTATTTACGTAGCTCTATGCATTTTAAAATTATCGAATTATTTGGTACTCAAATTACAAAACAGATAAGACTTTTTGTAAACGTGTTTCGTTCAAAATTTATTAGAAATATACAAATTCGTTCGTAAGTCCATAGACCAAATTCCAACTATTTTATTTATAAATTATAGTGTTCTCAGAACTATAGACATAATTTGAAAACTTATTGGGATTTGAAACAAAAAGATTCGTTAAAACTTTAAGTTTGATTTTTTTGATGATTATAATACTTTATATACGATGAAATAAAAATTAAATATTGCATATTGAAACAACCATGTATTTATTGTTATTGTGAGCTTCAATATTTTTTATAAATTAAATATTATCAAAATGCAAATAGAAAAATTAGACTTTCATGGTATAGGCTTAGCACAGAATTTATGACATTGAAAAGGTTTGAAGTATGCCAAAGTTTGTAAGTTTGCCAGAAGTGTGTATGGATCAGCAAAAATTAAAAGTTTACCTCTGCATTTTAAGCATGTTTGAAGATAACTACGATCGTTTACAATTATTCTTTTTTCAATTAAATGCAAACAATAACATTTCTTAATAAAAAGGGCAATTTATAGCTTATTTTTTTGTTTATATTGGAGGGGAAAATCAGATGCTTTTCTTAATTAATATTGGAATTAAAGTCTTATCGTTTGTGCTTTGAAATATTTCAATTATAACTATTAATTGGAGTAATTGGGGGTATTTCGAGAATTCTAACATTACCGTTTTAGACATCTCGATTCTTTCCTAACTGCAAATCGAATCGTTTCTAGTGTTATTGAAATTATAAATATTTTTAGGTTTGGGTTATTGAACTATGAATATTTTTTCAAGTAAATATTTTTATTGTTTTTAAAACATTTTTTATTTCAGTTTTTTTTCTACATGTTTATTTTGCCTTTTCGCTAGTATTTTATCTGTTAAATTATTTACCATATGAAAGAATACTATTACAGTATTCACTATAAGATATGAATGCAGAATATTGTTGGAATAAAAGCGATTTAGTTGGTAAAATCGATAAATCTGCAGTTCTGATAGTATTCAATTCCGCAACCGTTATTTTTTTAAATTCATTTTTTGATGTCATTTTAAACGATGTGTAACCATAAGCTGCTCCTCCGACCTGTCCAAAGGTTCACAGTAGGGCTCGACTCAGCCTAATCGGGACCAGAGGAAAAAAATTCTTTGAAGTCCCCTCTGTTTTTTGTTTGTTAGTTTGTTTGTCTTTGAAAAGCAATGTTAAAAAAAGCTCATTAAAGAAGGAAACGTAAAGTAAACTTTCTATTCAATTTGGGGACCACTTCCCTATGCATCAACCTTAGTCAGGTTCTGATGCATGGAAATTTTGATTGATTGGATCGCTGTGACTAAACAATGAGTATAATTAGCAAAATTAATGTTGTTTTCATATAATACAAAATAACCATCTTTAATTTAGTTTTTCTCTATATATTCTCTTAACAATTCAGAGGGATTCGAAATGATTCAAACAATTTTTTAAACCTTTGTTGGGGATAATTAGCGTCTCATTGAATCTAGGCATAAACTCAATACTTGTATTCTAGAGGATGCTGTCGTCATTAAATTGTCTTGCCATGCGTAATTCTTAGTGCTTTAAATTCAAAAATTAAATAAAATCACGACTTAGAGTATAGGAAAGTAAGTGAAATGGACAACGTTGGAGTGGTTTATTGTGATATATTTTCGAAAAGCTGTGTGCCCCGCAGGACTTTTTTATATTAAAAGTTGTGTGAAGTTAGATCATTCACTATTAAAAATCAATATATTGAGAAGTCCAGTGATTGAAATACTTTCTATAACATTGTGAACACACCTTCAATAAATTTGTTTTATAAACATGATTTAAACCAATTTATTCATGATTTTGCATCATCTGTAGCCCGCATACATGATACTCATGCTTTTATGTTTTTAAATGAAATACTTTGTTATGGTACATATGCCTTATTTTGCTTCAATATCTGTATGAAACATTTCAAATGTTTTCTTACATAGTAACCAGTGGCGTAGGAACAGAACAAAAGAGAGGGATAATGAAATAAGGTATAGATACCTCGGTGGTCATTCTTTAGTGGCATTTTTTAAATAAAACAGTAATGAGCTTATATCTTAAATATGATGAATTGGCGAAAAATAAATATTATATCAAGGGTGCCAGTTATTCTTGTTCAACCAATGATTATGACTGAGGGCCAAAACATTATGTTGAACTCTATACAGCCTTTATTCTCTCCATGCCATTGTTAAATTGTAGTGTGTGTGTGTGTGTGTGTGTGTGTGTGTGTGTGTGTGTGTGTGTGCGAATAAAAATTCTCATCTGGTTTGGGCAGCTTGTAACTTTGGATAGTTTGTAGATAAATATAAAAATAATATACAACAAAACGTCCAATACTTTGTTTTCTTTTTTTGGAATTATTAGAAAAGCAGTTGAAAATACAATTTCATAGTAAGAACTTCTTTGAAAAGTTCGAAAATTTCGATTATTTTCATTTATTATTAATTAATGATCACTCTCCCCTTTTGTTTTAAATTTCGAAGTTCCAGTAGGCATTTTAAGAAGAAATTTATCAAAACAACTTTATTTCTACCTGAAAGAATAATGCGTAAAAACATAAAGTTCAATGTCTGCTCTGCAAGGGAGAATTTGATTTAAGCTATAGATTTCGAAACAATTATAAAATCTAAAGCGAAATCCTTAAATTTCATAAAGAAAAATGTAAATAAATTATTATCCGATTTCAGCATCTCAATTCTTATATGCAATCTAATGTGTGATTACCCTCCCTTAGGACTAATTTCTATAATTTTCTATTGATATGACTTTCAAATTCAATTATTTGAATCGATTGCGGACCTTCATTTGAATATGTTCTCATATTATAACATAATACGTTTCAAAGCTTTAACTTTGTCACAGTCTACCCAATTAATTATTGTTAGTGAAATGATGACAGTATTAATTTAAAATAATCATACAATCTTTGTGTAGTTGTAGAAAGAGGCTGGTAGAAGAAATTACTGCCATCTAAAAGAAAATGGAAACTTTCAAACTTTGTGGTTTTGAATAAGAAACTTATCTTAATTGGTTGATTATTATCAAAACCTCCATGGAAGGGGGAGGGGGACAATTAAAACATCAAAGGATTGAACGGATCATTTTTAATACCATCTCGAACAATGATCAAGCATTTGAATCTAGTATTCTCGATCTTGTGCATTTTGCATCTAAATGTTATTTATCTAAAAAAAATGAAATGCTCTCACCTTAGGATTTCGAAAGACAAAATATCATATCCCCGATTGATTATTACCAGATACTTCAGGATATAAAAAATGTAACTAAGACACCAGAAAATCTTTCTTTTAGCAACAATTAAGCAACTTGACCAATAGTTAAGCCTTTCCATATGGTATGCGCACTTTTATGTCTCAATTTTTTTTAAATCTAAAGATTATCTTTAAAAAAAGTGAAATTCTCTCGCCTTAGGTTACAAAACCATTAAATTTATCAATCAGCGGAGATATATCTCTGATTGATTACTACTAGCCTTTTCACAGTATTAAAAAAATAACAAAAACATTCACAATTCCAATTGATCTCTTTCTTTTCAAATCTTGATCAATAATTAGCCTTTTTCATATTTTTCATGTTCGAATCCTTATTTCTCATTTTTTTTTAATCTAAAGGTTATTTTTTTAAAAAAAAAAAAAAAAGGGAAATTCTCACTCACGCCTTAGGTTTCAAAAGCACAAATTTTATCAAAAATCGAAAATATAATATCACTGATTGATTATTACTAGACTTTTAACAGCATAAAAAAGAAAACAAAAGCTTCAGCAAATCCAACAGATCGCTTTCTTTTCGCATTTTTATCAATAATTAATCTTTTTTCATATCATGTTAACACCCTTATGTCTCAAACTTTTTTTAAAAAATCTAAATTTTATCTTTTAAAAAAGTGAAATTCTCACGCTTTACGTTTTGAAAGAACTAATTTCATTATACAGCGAAAATATCATATCGCTGATTGATTATTATCAAACCTTTTGCTGGGGATTAAAAAAAAGATTCAACAGACCGCTTTCTATAAATACCATGGTCAATAATTAAGCATTTTCATCTAGAGTTCACATCCTTATGTCTAAACGTATTTTGTATCTAAAGGTTATTTGAAAGAAAGTGAAATGTTCACGCCTTAGGCTTTTGAAGGTCAAAATAACACACCGCGGCTGATTGATTATTACCAGAGTTTTCTCAAAGGATGAAAGACAATCAACGCGTCAACAGATTCAAATGAGCTGCTTTATGTTAGCACCCTCCTCAATAATAAGCATTTTCATCTAGTGTTCACATCCTTATGTCTAAATGTATTTTGTATCTAAAGGTTATTTGAAAGAAAGCGAAATGTTCACGCCTTAGGCCTTTTGAAGGACAAAATATCACATCGCGGCTGATTGATTATTACCAGATTTTTCTCAAAGGATAAAAGACAATCAACGCGTCAACAGATGGGCTGCTTTCTATTAGCACCCCGACCAATAATTAAGCATTTTCATCCGGTGTTCGCGCCCTTGTGTCCCAGTGTGTTTTGCAGACACGCGCGATGAAAAGAAGGACACAAAAGCGATCCACACAATGATGGCGAGGGATCGAAGCTGTCGCCATTGACGCGTTCTGCGGTTCGCGGGGCCCTTGTTATCTATTAGGTGGCAGAGAAAAGGTCCGAACTCCGTGGCCCATTAGTTTTGTCAACTTCTAACCGGGCAAAGAGGAATTTATGCGTCGAGCCACAAAAGGCAACGAACACGGCGCACAAACAGGTGGGATCTCTCACGGAGGTGTTTGTTCCAGAGCTTAACTCTTGGGCGACCCAACCTTCTTCCACCCTCGAGACATGGGAGAATGGGCCGGGGAGATTGAAATCGCTTAATATGTAGACAATCTCACAAAAGGAGAATGGACTGGAAGTTTTGAGGCGCGGAACCGTTGGAGGTTTTTTGATTCGTTTCAGAAGACGTGTTCCT